>APFE030507889.1:0-14944 GCA_000404065.3 Pinus taeda | reverse complement strand
TGCTCATCGGATTAAGACTATTTTTATATGGATTTTACACCTCTCAGAAAGAGGAATCCAAGAAAAATATTAGCCTCTTAATCTGAGCATTAGAACATGGAGTTTGGACCTAGTTGTCCAAATTTAACAGTACCTCATAGGATCAATTTGACACTTTTAAGTGGAAAATTTTATTTTTATCCTTTCCCTTTCCTTTTTTAGGTTAAGATCATCATTGGTTGCTAAACTCCCTCCCCTTAACCTAGGTTAGGTCCACTTGGTCCCATGTGGTCCCATACCATCAGGCTTATTTGCTAACCACCAACCTAGGGACCTAGGTGCATATCCATGGTCAGAGCTCTACAACCCACACCAGTTTCCCTACTTTGGAACTTAGACATCAACACAAAGTGCCAACCAGATATCCTCCCAGACAATTATTCACTTGCAAAGCCTCAACAAATCTCTTCCAATCTCTTATCATCAATAAGATTAGCAATATCTACTAAACCAAGTAAATTCCCTAGATATGCAAATTTCTTATTAGGAAGAGCCTTTGTTAGTATGTCTGCTACCTGTTCATCTATCGAGACATACTCCAACTTCATGATCCCATTCTGCACCAGGTTCCTAATAAAGTGGAACTTATTATTGATATGCTTTGTTCTGCATGAAACATGAGATCTCCAAACGTCTTGATACAACTTTGATTGTCACAATTAATCACACTAGGACCCAGAGACTTCTCGAACAAATCTGTCAGAAGCTTCCTTAACCAAACAACCTCCTTTCCTACTTCACATGTAGCCACATATTCTGCCTCAATACTACTTAAAACGATGAGATCTTGCTTCCTACTCATACATGAGATCATAGCAGCTCCTAGATTAAAACATCTTTTGGTAGTGTTCCTTCCACCGGTCTCACTTCCACCCCAATCAGAGTCTGTGAAGCCAATTAGCTCGGATTCCTTACTATCATTCTTTAGGCAATGATGTATAGTGCCACGAAGATAGTAAATATATGTTTGGCAGCTATCCAGTGATCATGACTTGGCTCCAACTGAAAGTGACTAAGACTGTTTACTGCAAAACATATATCTGGCCTAGTATTTACTAGATACATTAGGGAACCCACCAACTGTCGAGAGGAGGTAGGATCCATGAGACTAGAGTCAAAGTCACTCAATTTCTTAAGATTGGTGATCATAGGAGTAGCCACCGACTTGGAATCCATCATCTCGAATTTTTGCAATAACTTGATGATGTACTTTCCTTGCCCCAAATATATCTCCCTAGGTTGCTGCCATACTTTTAGACCCAGGTAATAGTGCATCAGTGCTAGATCCTTCATTTCAAATTCAATTGCCAGCATCTTCTTGCATTCTTGAATTCTTCGCTCCACACTTGCGATGAATAGATCATCCACATATAGTAGAATAATGACGGACACATCATTCACGACCTTAATGTAGAGATTTAGATCAACAGAACTCTTCACGAACTCAATTCTAAGTAGAGATGCATCCATCCTTGCATACCATGCCCTAGGTGCTTGCTTCAAACCATATAGGGCCTTCTTAAGTCTGCAAACATGAGATTCCCTGCTATTTGTTGATTTGATAGATGCAGTGGCTAGGAGAGCCAGAGATTGAGCATCGTAGATCAAATAGGCAGCAGTGCGAGGAGGCATAATGTAGAGCTTCAGTAGCGCAGTGGCTTCAAAGGCAGCAGGGGACTAGTAGCAGTGAAGATGTTAGTATCGAGGAGTATCCACTAGATACTTATCTAGTTTTTGGGTGTTTTCAGTTGCTTCTCTCAGCAACTGAGTTGTAGTACGGATGCAGTGTTAGCAGTCGCAGTGCTAGCAGCATAGCAGATGCAGTGTTTGAGTGGGAGGCTTTTCCGTAGCTAAACAACAGCAAGAGGAGAAGGATGCAGTGCAAATGCAGTGTTGGGAGGAAGGACCAGCGACAACACAGATGCAGAGAGAGTTGCAGTACAGATGTAGCATTGGCAGTGACAGTGTCAAGGGCAACAATACAATAGCAGCAACAACGCAGTGGGTGGTGGATGGTACGTCAGAGATCAACAATGCAAAGACGATGATTTAGAGTCAGAGCAGTATGCAGAGAGGCAGTGTATTGAGGCAGTGTATTGCTAGAGCACATTCCTCGCTAAGAGCGAGTGTTGATTTGGTGTAGCATCAGATGTGCTCTCAGCCTCAAATTTTGCAGGGAGGCTTGGGCACAGGTATTCCAAAGAACCTAGAAAGCGTTTTGGGAAATTTAACCCAGAAGTGATTTTATTAAAATAATTAATATTTTTAATGGGGTTCCTAGGTCTAAACATATGAAAATTAAAATATTAATGGGTATTAATCTAATCAGGGGTGAAACTTCTAGAAAAATCTACGAATCAAGTCAAAACGATCCGAGCCTTTGATTATGTTTTAATCTAGGTCATTGATTGCCCAACAGGAAGATATAAGAAGGGACTTGAGGGTCATTTGGAAAACACACAGAGAGATAGAGAAAATCAGTTTTCTGAAGTGAGAATTTCTCAGGAGGAAAAATCGATTGAGGAAATCTCTTGTAGTTGAGGGGCAGGGATAGCACCTTCCGGAGAGAGAGATTCTCAGCCAGAGATATGTCAGTAGAGAGAGGCAGTAAGTGATCCAGAAGCCTCGACGCAGAGCCTGATGGAGGACCAGAAGGGCCACAGAGAAGTGACGCAGAGGCAGAGAGAGAAAGTAAAAAATCAGAGCAGAGGGTTAGTTTTAACAACCATAAACCAGGGTGTGCGACCGGAAGGTTGAGTGCAGTGACTCTGGACTTTTGATTGAATTCCTAGCTAGGTGACGCAGTGCCTGAAAGGGTTGACGCTGTGACAGCGTAGAGGCAACGCAGAGCTAGTGTAGTGCTTGCTAGGGGCATCTCATCCAACAGCCAGAACAACCGTGACTTGTCTCAGTGATTGTGTGAGGTAAACTCTCGAAGCTAAATGATCCTGTGAGGTGTTCAGTGATGTATTCAAATTTTGCTACTGCTTAATAATAAACCCTTAGAGCTGCTACACATGTTTTCACACATTGGGTTTTTTTGGGGACTATTTATCAAAAAATAACTGTCCTATGTGTTGTATTTTTCTTTCTTGTTCAGTATTTTGTTTCCACATACATGTAAATTGAGTGAAGGCTGCAGATGTATTTACTTCGAAATTTACTGTAGAAGACAGTAAATAACTTGTATGATTTAATCAAGTAGGAGAAGTAACATCAGTTTGTTGCAGTAGGGATGACGGCTTAGGAATTTTCACACTATTAACTTCAAAGCCTTCGTGTTGTTCGATGTAAACTTCCTCATCAATGGTCCCATTCAGAAATGTGGTCTTCACATCCATTTGATGTATATTCCAACCCATTGTAGCAGCCAATGAAACCAAAGATCTAATGGTAGTGTACCTTGTTGTGGGTGCAAAGGTTTCTTCATAATCAATGCCTTCCTTTTGTGAGAAACCCCTTGGAGGTGATAACCGATTTGTCACTAGGTCTAGGAACGATTTCCCAAACCCCATTCTTCATGATGGATTGATATTTTTCCTGCATCGTTTTCTTCCAGACCTCTTGATGAGTAGCTTCCTTGAATGTTGATGGTTCGGCTTCAATTAACTTCATCATATATGTAGCACAACCAAAATATCTCTTGGTCTCTTACTTTCCCTGAAGGTTCCTTTCACAACTTCATGTCCTTCAACATCTTCTAATGTAGCTTTTAACCAATTTGGCCTTTTCCTTGTGGTTGGGACAACCACCAATTGAATAGGCTCACTTGATCCTTCTTCTTTCAGATTTGTAGTAGGTTCTTCATGATGAACTTCTTCTTCTTCAAATATGGGAACTTCTTCGTCATTAGAGTCAATATGGATATCCTTTGATTTCTTATATGCTTGATTTTCATCAAATATGACATCCCTACTTACTTCAATATGTCTTCCTTCCTTGATGTAGATTCTATACGCTTTTGAGAGACTTTGTGTTGATGTCTAGGTCCTAAAATAGGGAAGGTGACGTGGGTTGTAGAGCTCTGACCATGGATATGCACCTGGGTCCCTGGGTTGGTGGTTAGCAAGTAACCCTGATGGTACCTAGAGAGGTTGAAAGCTTGAGTCCACCCTATTCCCACTTGGATAGATTGCCCTGGTCAGGAATCTAGTCTATGGCATTGTGGTGCCTAAATTGATGAGAGACCAATGGATAGATTGCCCTGGTCAAGAATCTAGTCCATGGCATTGTGGTGCCTAAAGTTCTTCATTGTTCATATAGTTTGAGATCTTCCATTGTATTTGTATATTATGAATACCTCCCTAGTTAAGAGGGAGTTGGAAAATATAACTAAGTTCGGTCTTCATTAATGTATTTTAGTCATTATGAAATGTACTTGTCAAAAGAATAAGGAAATAAATTTTTATTAGTGTCCATGACTTATTAAATCATGGGTTTCATGCTTGGGCCATCATTATATTAGTCAAAGTCCCCATTGTGGATTCCTAGGATTAATATTAGTTTATAGAGTCATTGTACATTCAAAGAGACCCTTCTCGGGCTTTTGAATCATGTAAAAAGGTTTACTATTGAGTCAAATATAATTTATGTATTCTCCACACCAAGTCGACTCAAAAGAGATCAACCTAAGGACACTAATTCGAGGTCACTTTAAGCCTATAAATAGAAGCAAGTCAAATTCATTTGGAGCATCTCGTCTCAAGCTAGTTCGATATCTTTAAGGACACTGGAGTAGTGCGAAGTAGTGTGAAGTGGGTCTAAAGAAGCAAAAGAAAGCGCGAGTTGGGTGGAGTCTAAAGAGAAAAAGAAAAACAAACTTTTGGTGCCTCTCTCTCTACTTCGTGCCCTAGTTTGGGAGATCAAAGTCTTCCAAGTTCTGTTGCTGCCTAATGCTGGAAGCTGCTGCATAGTCGAAGGAAATTCTGCTAGAAAGAGGTCGAAGATCTGGGAGGCAACTTGGTGTGGAGGGAAGGTTTGGTCTTTGTCTAGGGTGAAGAGTTTCAAAGAATACTATTGAAAGGAAGATAACTTTTGAGTGGGTTTTGCCCTAGCATAGTGCCTACATCTTATGTCTCTTGTTTTGTGATCTTCATACACATAATATGGTAATTGCTTGATGAAAGATAAGATAATAAAGAAGTAAAAGAAGCCAACATAACTCACAAGTAATTATCAAGTAAGGAGAATCAAACCCTAATCTATTTGCATTGATTTTCCAATACATAATGGCATGCCCTTCCATAATGGGCTTCGGGATATGCCAATGTCTCCTAGACTCCAAATGGGGTTAACCAATAATCCTATTAAGTGGTTTCTACTTCTAAAGGGGATAATATAGTCAAGGTACATTCTTCAAATGGTGGTGGAGTGTGATAGATAGGTGAATGAAGTAGGGGATGAGAAAGGGCAGCCTTGGGTCACATGTTGGGGTACAAGGGTAGCTAATAAGAGGGAAGCCCACACTTGGGTTTTTAATGTATAGGAGGGAGCAATCATGGTAGACGAGGTGCCCTGGCCTTGATTTTTCCACCTTTCTTTATATGCCTTTTGTCTTTTTATGATTTTCTTTGATTAACTGTTCGGGGCTCAAAGGGGAAGAGCATGGTGTATAAGATTTAACAGTGAATACCCCCTTTTATGGTGGGGCGGTTCATTTCCCACTAGGGGTTGGGACAATCATGGGTTCCTATAAGATGAAGGAGGTTCATAGAACCTGTTGGAACCAGGGTGAGGGCCATGATGATGGGGTAGAGCTCATGTGTTGGCTTTTTCCCACATGCGAAAAGTGTTTGTCCCGACCATCTTTTGCATTTTGTGGTACATTTTCATGTTGAATGTAGCCATATATGCTTTTATCTTTCTTTTTAGTTGCATCAACCTTCGGGCTTCATTTCAGGCCATGACCCAAGGTGTGGGCAAGGGCAAGGGGCATGCTAACCCTATGTGGACCCAGTGGAGGAATGTGGACCCAGGTGGGAGAAATGATGAATGGGGTAATAATGAATGGAAAGAGGGTAATATAAGAAGATAAGGGAGCGAGACCACACAACCAAAATTGAGGTTTCCCATGAAATACCATCCCTAGAGCCAAATTGTCAGTAAAAAAGATCCCACGAGACTAGAATCCAAGGTTAAGACCTAAAAGGGGTCTAGAGGACAAGAGCACAGACCTAGCCCATTCTTTCCACCGAGTCCCCCCATTAATCCATGTCCAGAAGTGTTAATGATAAGTAAACTACTATACTCAATTTCCAAATGACAAGGCATACCTTTAGGTTCAGGAGGTCCACTTTCAAACATATGATCATGGAAGATGGGCGAGGGACCACATGGTTGGCTTAGGTAGTGGAGAAATGGCATAATGAGCTCGCTGGTGGTTGCAAAGGGTTGTTGGTTGCCGACTGAGGACCATCTTGGAGAAAAAAAAATTCTTCCTAGGGACATTACCCACAAAATGGTGGGTAACATCTAACTCCATTGGGACGTGATCTCTCGAAGAAGTGGGCGAAGCTACTCGAACGAGAGGTCACGAGAACTCCAACAATATCTTGGTTACCACAATCCTGTCCCCTGCACATATAATAGATGGAAAAACACGAGGCAGCATGCTTTCACGACGTCTCATGATAACACATGTTATATGTTATGACATAAAATCAATAGAAAATAAAATATGCCATTATGCACCTATCTACTATAAGAAATATCATATGATGTTAGTTCTAATGAGAAAATGAGCATGCAGTGCATCCTAACCTAATATGCATATAGTAAGGTTAATACTAAGTGTAATCATAAAGCCAGTGCAAACAACATATCATCACATCAATATATGTATGCCTGTTAGTATGATTATTCATGTAGCAACTACCAAATTGAATGTGGACATAGTCACATGGCAGATGAAGCGGGTGGGAGGCGGGAAAATATGATCTCCATCCAAGGTAATGGGAAGTCCTAGGAGAAGGAAAATAGGTCAATTCAGAGGTCCCAGGCTTTCCTTCTAAGTACATAATGGTGGAATAAATGATCACTCTCAAGAACTCTTTATCACAATCATTGTCTATAGTATCATGCTTTGTAGATGCAACAAGGTTGTGATGAGAGGGGAATAAAAGGTAAGGGAGAGGAGTGGAACAAATGGGTCTCTCAAGGCGATGGTCACATTGGGGAGGGGAGGTCACGGAGTGATCACAACCCTGAGGATGAGTCAAAGGGGATAAAGTATATTCAATGAAGGGTTCTTTGTTGACACCATATTCAAAAAGGGGAAAAGGGGCGTTGTCACTGGAGGTCATATCAAAAGGGACAAGGGAGTTACTCGAGGAAGACTCAAGGTGATGAATAAGAGGGAAAGGCAAAGGGGAGGGCAAAGTATCATATTCAACGGGTTTTCCTTCTCCACAATCTAAAGGCTCAAGTGATTTGAATACATAGTCATAAGGTGGGTAGGTGGGAGCCTCATTGCTTTCCTCATTATAAGCATCAAAGATTGGGCTTTCATTAAAAGGAGAATCAATCACTTCCAACTATCCTTCTTCATGCGAGGGAAAATAATAATTCTCCTTCCCAAAGGTATCGATGGATATGTCATCGCAAGTAATGTTCGGGATAAAGGAAAAACCAATCTCAATCTCATCTTCCTTGTCAGTATCATAAATGGGAACACAATCAAAGCCCAACAATCTCCCATTTTTCCTTTTCAATGTGGAAATAATCTCCAATGTCATTTTCCAAGGAGCTCACAGGATCACCTTCCTCAAGGTTTTCAAAAGGAGAGGCATCAAGAGTGATATCCTCGAGAAAGGTAAGGTCAGTCTCGACCTTACTTTCCATAATTTCATTCTCCTCAACATATGTGCTCTCAAAATCATCCAGTCTATCCGACAGCCCCAACGAGGACTCATCTTCCTTCTCATCACCGAGATCCTCAAGTTCATCTTCATCTTGGTTGGTTGACTCTCTCTTCTTCGCTCTTCTCTTGAAGAACAATGGCTAAGGTATTTGTTACATGATTTTGGTAGTATGCTTCTAGGAAGAGAGCATTAGTATAGGGTTCTCTTTATATTCACATTTCATCTTATGAAGCTTCACCTCTTCATCATATAAACAGGAGAAAAATATATTACAATTATATTCCCTTACTACTTCCCTGCATGACCTACTATATTAATCCATTCTCTCTTGTGTGATTTGGAGGCTTGCAGGATCCAACTATTCATAATCCTTAGAGGAGGTATTCCCTTTCCCATTGTTATTGATGAGTTTATCCAAAATATTCACAGCATAGGTTATGTGAGCAAGGTCAAGGAGATGACTAGTGTCCTTTTCATAAGCACACCTTACTATGTCAAGTTGTACTTCTTGCGACCTATAAAACCTGAGTATGAATTCCATATCCATGCCCCCCAACATATTTTGAAAAGATTCTGCATATTCCACTGCTTTCTTTTGCAGTTCTTGAATCTCTTGGTCATTGAGTTTTCAAATATAGGACCAAGAGAAATCTCCATTTTTTATGATTTTGCATATTAAGATTATAATGGAGTCGCCAGGGTGAATGAAAGTGCCTTGATAGATGCTTGCTTCACCCTACAAGCATTAACTTTAAAGCTCAATGAAGAACTAGGGCTTTGTTCTTTCAGTGGAGTCGCAAATAATTATATATCGATATGTCGTATGGGGAACAAAACACGTGTTGTGTCCCCGACAATGGTGCCAAAATGTTACCGCTCAAACTAGCAGGGGACCTAAAAGGGATCCCTAAAGGGCAAAAGCTAGGCCAAGGGAAACAAATGGAGACTTAGCCCATTGTCACCTCAGCTAAGGCTCCCACCTATTTACGAAATTTCACCGATGGGAGGAGACCCGGTATATTGTGGAGTCACCTATCGAAGGATAAGTGAATGAAATGATGTGGAGTGACCCAAACAATCCCTTTCCTAGAAGAGTTAGAAAGATAAGTCTTGGTTGCCTTCTAAGCAAAGTGCAATGTCTTCTAAGGAAAGGAAGGGAGAATTCAAGGGTTAGGTTTATGGGATATGACTTCTAAATGAACTTCTCAATCCTTAAAATCCTTATTGTAATTGGTATCCCGGATGATTCTTGAAGATTTTTCTTTTCAAAGGAATGGGACCAAGTGGACCCGATCTAAGATAAAGGGGAATGAGTATAGAAACCAATGATGTTTTTACCCTAGACAAGGTGGGGAAAGGATCAAAGAAAGAATTTTCACTTGAAGGTGTTGATTTGATCATATGAGGTACCAGCCTTGGGGATGCTAAGGCAAAGTCTAATCCCGGAGCTAGGGCTTGGCTTTTCTCTCAACTCCACTAGCAGAATGGCTTCAAAATTGGAGGAGACCTTGAGGAAACGCTAGCACAGGAGACCCTAGGAGATAAAACTTTTTGGGGGGTTAGCTTGTTGGGAAATTGATGCCCTAGGTGACCCAACTTGGCTAGACCTGGAAGAATGTGATTTTTGGTGACCACCTTTTGGTAGATCAACACCTTAGTCTTTAGGAGAATGGATTCTATAATGAATATGAGTATGATTTTTTGGTTCCCAGTCAAGTAGGCTTCAAGCCCACTTCGCTAGCCTTCTAGGTCAAGGAGAAGAAATCTTGCAGCTTTTATACTTCAATGTGCAATGGAAATGGCTTATCAAGGTCAAATTCTTTGATAGAATTACCCCTAGGAGATTTTGTTCATATTACATGGCCCATACATTGAGAGATGCTATAATAGAGACAAAATTCCACAATTTTACGCAATGAATGCATGCAACAATTAACCGTAGAATAGGGAAAATCCCGATCCAATGTATATGACAGTAAAACAAGAATAACATTAAAAGCATGTACTTACATGTAACAAAATATATCCAACCATTCACAATTGACAAGAGAGAATCTCCAAGAGAAGATAGACCAATAACCACACATCAAAATTCATCCATAAAGCTCCAATTCATCCTCTAGAAAAAGGTGTGAAATTATCTAAAGAAGGGAGAGATCTGATCCAAAGTGATGATGAGAAAATGAGCTCATCTCACTTGTATATATACACAACTTAGGAGTTCAAATTAGCCTCGGCCTACATAAGCCCCAAAAATAAAATAATGTTCTAATAATTCAACTTTTGGCGACAAGCCCACCAAACTAGATCATAAGTGAAAAAGTAAGCCTCTTAGGAGGTCAAATAATAATCTATGCATGTCATAAGCCCTCTAATATGCCTCATGAGGCCCATGGGTGCCACAATGAAGAATAGGAGCCTCAAGAGTAGTGGACAAGGGGTTGACCCCTTGTAATAACCTGTGGTGCTCCAAATGACATGTGGGGGCACACAAGTATCTTCATGGGTCTCCAAGCAAATCGAAGATGCTTGTAGATCGCCTGCAAGGGCTAAGATGATGGTGTAGGTGATGCCACATCATTGTGCAAGTCCTGAATCATTTGCCAAGTGTATGGTGTAAGTTTGGGGTGAGCTAGCCAGATGGATCAGGTGCATCTTCCTCGTCCAATAAGTGAACCACGAGCAATCTCTGAATGGGTGTGGGGATCCATGGAGTGTTTTCTGCTGCTATGGAGGCCCATGGCTCTCAACACACACCCTATACATGCCAATGTAGCCCTTTGGAGGATTAGGCCCTTGTATAGGGAGACCAAACCCAAAATGGAGACCATATGCAATTCTGCATAAGATCCAACGTGTCCCCTAGACTTCTAGTACAAGTCATTAGAGAAATTGAGTAAATGAGCTTACCAAATCATGGACCACAAGTGGGGAGTTCATAATGGCCTGTCCTTCCATAATGGGCTTCGGGATGTGCCAATGTCTCCTAGACTCCAAATGGGGTTAACCAGTAATCCTATTAAGTGGTTTCTACTTCTAAAGGGGATAATATAGTCTAGGTACATCCTTCAAAAGGTGGTGGCACGTGACAGATAGGGGAGTGAAGTAGGGGATGAGAAGGGGCAACCCTGGGTCTCACGCTGGGGCACAAGGGTAGCTAATAAGATGGAAGCCCACACTTGGGTTTATAATGTATAGAAGGGAGCAGTTGTGTTACATTAAGTGCCTCGACCTTGATTTTTCCACCTTTCTTTATATGCCTTTTTCCTTTTTACGCTTTTCTTTGATTAACTGCTCGGGGCTCAAAGGAGAAGAGCATGATGTATAAGATATAGCAGTGAATACCCCCTTTTAAGGTGGGGTGGTTCATTGCCCACCAGGGGTTGGGACAATCATGGGTTCCTATAAGATGAAAGAGGTTCATAGAACCTGTAGGAACCAGGGTGAGGGCCATGATGATGGGGTAGAGCTCATGTATTGGTTTTTGCCCATGTGCTAAATGTGTTTGTCCCAACCATCTTTTGCATTTTGTGGTACATTTTCCTGTTGATTGTGGCCATATATGCTTTTATCTTTCTTTTTAACTGCATCAACCTTCGGGCTTCATTTCAAGCCACGACCCAAGGTGTGGGCAAGGGGAGGGGCATGCTAACCCTATGTGGATCCAGTGGAGGAATGTGGACTCAGGTGGGAGAAATGATGAATGGGGTGATAATGAATGGAAAGAGGGTAATGTAAGCAGATAAGGGAGTGGGACCACGCAACCAAAATCAGGGTTTCCCATGAAATATAATCCCTAGAGCCAAATTGTCAGTAAAAGAAATCCCACGGGACTAGAATCCAAGATTAATACCTAAAAGGGGTCTAGGAGACGAGCACAAATCTATTAGAATAATACTAATTTAGTTTAATGCTCATTCTTTAGCTGTTGCTAATTTTATTCTTTTAGCAATTTCTTAGATGAAACTGATTCTTTACATAGGAACTTGATGTTTCTATCTTTGTAAATATCTTTGTATTATTATTGAGTATTGCTGCTCAATCAATTCATTGAATTCATTTGGAAATCCATATGCGTGTTTCGCACTGTTTTATGGTATCAGAGCAAGGTTCTTTCTGTCATTCCTTTCTAAGGTCGAGCCCTCTGTAAGCCAGAAGCCTTCACTGAGTCTTAGCTTTGGCTCTGCTCACTGTGATAAAAGCTTACAGTCGTCTATCTCGATACAGAAATGGATTCTTCGAAATAATTTTTTCAGCTGTGTTAAAATTTTTTCGAGGTTGCTCTCTGTTGTCTTGATTTCAAATCGGTTGATATTTTTGTGGAAATTTCGAGTGCCGAGGGTTCTGCTAATTTTTCTTTTCCAGACACGTTCTTTGTTGATGCGTTTTTCAGGTAACACCATCATCAAAATTAGCGTATGAGTGGATTCTTCAAGTATAAATCGACGACGTTTTGACCGATTGGAAGTCTTCATTCTTCTGAAAATCATTCTACAGCAATATAGTGCGTGATTTAAATCTAGCATCGGGTCACATTTGCAGCGATAATTTTCAAACGAAACTGCGCAGATCAAGACGTGGGCCCGTTACGTGTATTGCCGAGGATGTGGACGCCGACTGTAGCAAAGGTCGTGGGTTCAAAGTGAAAGTTTAGTTTATTTTTCCGTGTGATCTGGCCGACCGAGTTTATCATTTCAAGCGGATAACAGTATATTCGTTTCACGTCGAGATTTATGCGGATCACATCCTGAGTATGCGACAGTGTCATTCGTAACTCACATAGTGCTATTCGTAACTTTTAGGTATCTTTCGATTCGTATTGATTAACTGCAAAGAAGTTTCACGTATTTTTTTGCTGCACTATTAGCTGCATTTTGTGCGTTAAGAAGCACCCACAGAGCATACTCCAGTGAACACAAGGGTTACGAAGAGAATTACCTTGGTCTTATTTGCACCTGAGAATCCCGTGCTAAAAGGCTAAGTTTGTCATCCAAAGAGAGATCAAAATCAGTGTTTGTTAGGTGCTAAGTCACCTCTATTATTATTGGAGTATTTGGCATTAATTTTTTTTTTTAATGTCTACTAGAGGCTAAGTCCGATCTGTTATTGAGGCTGAGAAGCCATCTAAACTGGGAGGTCAAGTACACCAGTTTAATTGCAGATTGATTTGCTAAGTATTTAATATCCATCTGCCAAAGATAAATTCCAGAGGGTCAAGTTATTGCTTCAGCCACTATCATCTCAGGAGATTGATTTACTGTTTGGGGGCTGAGTTTCTTCAATCAATGAAGCTGAGATCCTTACAAGGCCGAGTTTATTAAAATTAGGGGACCATCTTATCAAGCTCTGAAAGTCGAGTTATCTTTCAGGAGTTATCTTTCAGGGGAGCCCTAGCTTATTGATCCATATATCACCAGAAGAAGGTCGTTTGCTGATCATTTGGAGGCTGAATTGTTTGCTGATCATTTTAGTTGTTGGTTGTATTGACAACATTTATCTCTTCAAGTTGGTGGCAAAGATCTGATTCAAAAGGCAGAACTATCCAGATCAGTCTTCCAGAAACGTACAGATGGCCTCCCTCACCAATCTGATGTTAGAAGGCAATCAACGCTTTAATGGCAACAACTATAACATCTGGAAACAAAGAATGTTGACCATCTTTGAATACAGGCGTCTTGATCAGCTCATTTTGGGCAAAGAAACTCGTCCCGGTACAACTGGTACCGATCAAGATAAGTTTGATGATAGAAATCGAGAGGCTGTTATGCTTCTCAAGCTCTCTGTGGCTGATGATCAGTTACCACAGATTCCTTCTGGCAAAACATCTGCCGAGATCTAGCAACAGTGGAAAGAACTGCACGAGACATCTGACAAGAGCAGAGCTTTCTTCCTCAAAAATCAGTTGTTCTCCATCATGATGGACGAACATATTTCCTTACAGGGACATCTCAACAAGATTAAAGACATTTGAGATCAACTCGAAGCCATTGGTCGCACCATGGAGGAAGAAGATATGGTAGTCATCACTCTGAAAAGTCTACCACAATCTTATGAGCACTTCATAGAAACACTCAACATTACTGCCACTAATGTTGATCTGAAGTTTCCGGAGTTATGCACTAAACTCATGCAGCAGGATCGTTGGGAACAACAGTTTGGTAGTGGTGCAACATCAGCCTCCTCAGAAAATGCTTTTGCTGTTAAATATCAGTCCTCCCAATCCTTTCAGCAGAAAGGTTCTTCTCAGTCTTTTGATCCTGCTAGGAAGAAAAATGTGCAGTGTAATTACTGTCACAAGTTCGGCCACATGAAGAAAGATTGCCGACAGAGAATTGCTTATGAGCAGAAGAAACAGGGAGGGCTTCATCAGACAGCGAATGTTGCAGAACATTCCGAGTAGACAGATTCTGCCTTTTACGCCTTTATGGCTAAAAGGTCTTCAGATCATATTCCATCATCTGCCTGGTACATTGACTCTGGTGCATCACGCCATTTCTCTCACAGGCGTGATTGGTTTATTGACT
This sequence comes from Pinus taeda, assembly GCA_000404065.3. Lineage (NCBI taxonomy): Eukaryota > Viridiplantae > Streptophyta > Pinopsida > Pinales > Pinaceae > Pinus > Pinus taeda. The sequence goes on along the minus strand of APFE030507889.1, from coordinate 522 downwards.
TCTCACCTTTCAGTGATTCCGTGGTATTTGGCGGAGGTGAGAAATATACAGTGGATGGCAGAGGTATAGTTCAAATCCACTCTGGTGGGCGCACACTCATTTTTTTGAATGTGTACTATGTTCATGGGATGGAAATCAATCTGCTGTCTGTCAGTCAGATTATGAGGAACTCTCCTCAGCTTGATGTAATATTCAGTGCGCACAAATGCTCTATTATCGACAGGGAGACTAGTCTTACAGTTGCTGTTGGCCTAGAAGATCATGGTGTATACAGGCTTCTTGACACTGGTGATTCTCCAGAAGTGGCTCTAGCAGCTCGTATTTCTCCTATCAGCACTCTATGGCATCAGCGATATGGGCACCTAAACATGCAGTATCTCTCTCAGCTTTCTCGGGAAAGACTTGTGTCAGGGTTACCTGATATTCAAACTCAACAATTGGGCATATGCGGCGCTTGTCAAGCTGGCAAACAACATCGGTCTTCATTCACGAATGGAGAATCTTGGCGCGCATCTAAGGTAC
>APFE030507876.1:0-21720 GCA_000404065.3 Pinus taeda | reverse complement strand
GTATGGAAAAGAGGTAATGCTTCCTATTGAATTTCAAATACATACTTATAAGATGGCTGCAGATTTAGGAATTGATCTCAATGAAGCCCAACAAAAGAGAATTCGACAATTGAACCACCTAGATGAAATGAGGCAGCAAGCAGAGGAGACAACAATCCTAATGCAGAAACAAAGGAAGCAGTGGCATGATGCACACATTAAAAGGAAACAGTTCAAAGAAGGAGACTGGGCTTTACTCTTTGACTCTAAATTCAGAGATCATAAAGCCAAATTTACCACACATTGGATGGGGCCATATGAAATAGTTCAAGTATATGAAAATGGATCAATCAAGCTTACTAACATTGATGGAGAAGGCACCACCTTTCTTGCCAATGGACATAGGTTGAAACTCTATCATAAGCCCATCAGCCAGGAGGATTTTATTCAAACTGTATCTCAGCAAAGGGAGGTTGAGATATTGCAGCCTTCATCTGTGATATCTCTACCTTAGTTAATTCAATTTCATTTCAAATATATATATATATATATATATAATAAGGGTTTAGATGTGAAAACCAGACTCTGGCACACTCTAACCCTGAATTCTTACTAGAAAACCAATCATTTGGCTGCTAAGAATTCCTTGTTCTATTTGTTTATTGTTTTGTTCATCACTTCAATAATGACTTGAGGACAAGTCAAAGCTTTCGTGGGGGAGAAGAATCAGAAGAATCAGCATTTTGTTTTCCCTATCTCATCTCCTCATTTGTAAATATTCAAAGAATTTGTTTCAGTACTTCAATATTTCAATAAAAGAGTTGTTTTTGTTTTTGTTCTAATCAGAGGGACCTGTTCAAGCAATGAATTCTTACTAGAAAACCAATCATTTGGCTGCTAAGAATTCCTTGTTCTATTTGTTTATTGTTTTGTTCATCACTTCAATAATGACTTGAGGACAAGTCAAAGCTTTCGTGGGGGAGAAGAATCAGAAGAATCAGCATTTTGTTTTCCCTATCTCATCTCCTCATTTGTAAATATTCAAAGAATTTGTTTCAGTACTTCAATATTTCAATAAAAGAGTTGTTTTTGTTTTTGTTCTAATCAGAGGGACCTGTTCAAGCAATATGCAGTGGGACCTCTTCAGAAGATTATGTTACCAGTACCAATATTAGAGGGACCTGTTCAACAAATATCAGAGGGACCTGTTAAAGACTGCATTCAAGATACATCAAGCTACTTCAACAAAGTTTTCAAAGGTTGCTTATCATCAAGGCTACATCAACACCAAGGATCAAAGAAGTTGCACAAACATAGTTCTTCATATTTCAGAGGGACCTGTTATATCCAATTTCATCTCAAAAGGGACATGTTTTGGACAGTGAAGATCAGTCATATTTGGACAGTGAAGATCAGTCCTACATGTGCATTCCAACTCAACTTTTGGTCAACCAACAAGTGTAATGTATTGTTGCAATTTTTATGTTTAACATTTAAAATTCTTAAATTATTTTAGTGTTAAATATGATGATTATGATTGCTTGTTATCAATTTCAAAAACACCTATACCCATCACCCTTGTAACATTCCTAACTACTCAACTCTGCTATCACTTTGCTATCATTTCCTATCACACTTTAGCCTATTGCATTTTCCTACACCACTCATCAAACCTTGTCATCGATCCATCATTTTTCAATCAGCCAAGTACCAACAAGTAATGGATAAGACCGTTCGTTGGAAAGACAAGTGGTAAGTCATTGGAAAGACAAGTGTTAAATGATTTCATTCATTTTTGAATGTTGGAGCTATAAAACAATTGTTTGACCCAAGTCGACTCATGCAACATATATCCGTTATCATCACTACAACACTCTTTATATGTATATGGCGTTCTCATGATTGTACCTATGCAAACCAGTACCGCTCCTTTGTCTTTATGATGTGAATGCACTTCCAACTCCGCATTATCATTATAGTAATTGGGGAAAGGTCGGTTGTTAAGTTTCACTTTATAAAACTCTCAGTTCATAAAGTGCGTTACCATATTAGTGTTCAAACTCTGAGTTTTCAAAGAAGGCCGAGACAGCAGGCGCTACAAAGGGAGAGCATAGCAAACAGGCTTACCACAAGTTTCTACTGCCGCCCAAGAAATTGAAGAAGGAGACCCTGAGAATCGAGGGCGTTATCAGGTCGGCTAAGTGGAACACAGAAAAGAGGTAACAAATTGAGAAACCCTTATTGAATTGTTGGGCATAAACAAAAGGGTTAGAACATAGATTTCTTTTTCAAAATGACCAATAGAGAAGAGGCTGAAACATTTGATAGTTCATAATATCATGATGACTGTGTCACGATTTTAAGGGAAAAGCACTGGTTATCATTTCTAGAAAAATTCAATGGAAACAATGAAGAAGTGACAAAGTAGTTTGCATTCACATTCAATGGAGAGAAAGCATTAATAGGAAACTGCTCTTTTAGAATTTCAAAGGATACCATAGCACAAACATTGGGAATCAGTCCAGAAGGGGAAAAATATTTCAAAACAAAACAATTTAAGGAAAAATCATGGACTTAGTTTATGTCTAGGTCAAGGGTTTCCTCTGTCAACTGGAAAAAGGGTATCCCTAGAAGCTGGCTAATTCACCCTTGGGATGAAATGGTATACATTATTCAGAAATTTGTTACATGTGAAGGGCGTTACAACATAGTATACCTATATCACATCAAACTCCTGTTGCACTTAAAAGGCCAATGCACCATCAGTCTGCCCTATTTCCTCTTACAGCGTTTGACTAAAATGTCAAAAACCATTCAAAAACAAAAGGGTAATGAAGATAAGAGTTTGTATCATTTTGGGTTGATTAAAATTCTAATTGAATTTGAGTTGCAGAGGAGGGGAAAAACATGGAAAGAATTTTTGATTGCCAATCAAACTAAAACTGGAGAATATGAACAGGAACAACAAGAACGCACCAAGTTTATTCTTGATATTGATGAGGAAATCCCTGAGCGCAAGTCAAGCAATGTTCCTCAACCTAGCAGTAGTGTAAGGACAAGAAGGATGAGGCAAAAAACTGCCAAGAAAATTGAACAAGACAAAATCTTCACTACTTATATGAGAAAATCAAGGAGAATACAAAAGAACCAAACGCAAGATGATCAACCAGAGTCAAATGCAAATGCACCAATGGAAATTGAAAGTAGTGCTCATTCACAGCCAGAACAGGAAGCAGAAATGGAAGTCGAGAGTAACAAGGAAAGAAGGAAGGAGCCAACACCTACAAACAAGAAACAGAGAAAGTTAGAAAAACAAATTGAAGAGCTAAAAGAGGAATTGATGGAAGCAAACATGTTAGAGAAGGTCATCAAGAAGGAAAATGAAATGTTGAGAGCTCAGAGCAAGAGGACTCAGCAGAAAAATGAGAAACTAAAGGAGCAAATCAAAGAACTTAAGAATGAACAAACCGAAATGTGCAAATGCGCGACAAAATGGTACACTCAGAAAAAAAACTCTCAAAGAAAAATATAAGAATATGAAACATGAGCTCCACGTTCAGAAGAATGCCCAAGCTCAGAAGAATATAGATGCATTGCTACAAGCGGCAGAGGCACAAGCAGGAACAGAATATAAAGGGAGCACGTCAGGATTAGCATGAGGACATGCTAAATCATTGAGCTTGGGGGAGATGTCGAAACCATTTCATTGCCATCCTTTTCTTCTAAAAATCCATCAGTCATCTATCATTTTCTCCCATAAACCCCTCATAGTCCATTGAAATTGATCAATTAAGCATTATAGTTGTTATTTTACATTAAATTTAATTTGTGAATTTTTATGTTAAAAATTAGAAATTTTCAACAAAATTACGGGATGTCATGACTTCCTGTAATTGGTTTATGTTGTGACACGTGGCATGGCAGGAAAATCAAAGCAGAGGATAGGGACGTGATCTAGGACGTACATACATGGTGAAAGATCTATTCAACAACGAATCTAAAGCTCCTGGATACATGGTCAATGCTGGTCAAACCCAGCCTTTTTGGTCACAAAAGCAGCAAAAAGCCAAAGTTACCTAAACTGGTTTCGTTTTGTCTTGGAAATCAGTTAAGATTAGAAAAAAACAAAAATCGCCTTTTTCATTGTAAAAGCAGAAACATCTGTGTGATAATGTATGTACATTGGATTATAGACTTTAAGGAATGTTAGTGAACGCAAGATAAGACATTGAGCAGACTGAAGACTGCGTATCTTATTGTAATTGTTACCAGAACTCTGTTCTTGCATGTAATTGATTTCTAGACTTTAATCACAGGCAGCGTTTCATCATTACAGTGTTTTATGTGTTAACGGTTTCATCATCTAAAGTTTTCTAAGTGTACCATCAACGCGTGGATGGGCCCTACATGGGGACTGGTATACTTTCATTTCATTTTCATAGCATTTAAACTTCAGATCTGAATAGCGTTTGATGCCATTTCTTTGCTCGTGAATTAATTAATTCGATTAGAAGTTCTTGCGATTGCTATTTGATGGTTCGTGGTGATAGCTTGAAAATTCAATTGCTAGATTATTGAACAAGATCTTGTAAAATATTTAATCGACCATTGAATTTTAAAAGTATTTCTATGACTCTGTTTTCATGCATTTGAATTTCAGCATGCTTAAAAGAGTTTTTGGTTTTCATGAATTTGATTTTTAGGATGCTTTGTGTGTTGTCGAGGAAGAGTTTTTGTGCATGATATCCTTGTAAGAGGATTAAGAACTCAGACTAGTAGCACCCTGTTTTTAGAACAGTTAATTAAATTAGATGATCTGAGTGTTTAAAGTGTGAAAGGAAACATGTTCCAATCTCTTGTAAAAGAGTGTTGTAGCCTAACACAATAGACACTTAGTTAGGTAGATGATCCTTTTAGGTCTATAGACTTTAGACACGTGCCTCTAAGTTTACCTACCTTGGTTGACATTAAATTTAGTCTAATCTAGACCCCTAGATTGGTCACTACATCCTTCAAATAAACGCAGGCAAAGAAGGTCACCAGATCAGTACATTGGCGACATGGATATAATGACTATTCTAGTAGAGACTAAGCCATCCTCTTTTGAGGATGTAGTAGAGAAACCTGTATGGGTTGATGTAATGATGGAGGAGTACGAATCCATTGTGAAGAATAGTGTTTGGGAAGTGGTCCCAAGACCAACAGACAAATTAGTTGTGGGTTTGATATGGATCTTCAAAGTGAAGCAGGTAGCAGACAAAAGCATAGAAAAGTACAGAGGCCATATTTGTGGCCAAGGGGTACTCTCAGGTGGAGGGGATTGACTATGAGGAGACCTTGGCTACTGTAGCAAGGTACTCATCCATAAGATCAATCCTTGCTTTGGCTGCACAAATTGGGTGGAAGATCCATGAGATGGATGTGAAAACTACATTCCTTAATGGAGTTATTGAGGAGGAGGTGTCTATCGAGCAACCAAAAGGCTTCAAGACTTTTGATTGAGAGTCTCATGTGTGCAGACTCAAGTGAGCGTTATATGGTCTCAAGCAAGCAACCCGTCCTTGGTACACTAGGATCAATAATTATCTCACCGGTTTGGGCTTCACCAAAAGTGAAGCGGATGAAAACCTCTATCATATTTTGGTAGAAGGTAAATTATTGATTATTGTTTTATATGTTGATGACTTGAGCTTGACTGGTGATGAGAAGTTGATCAGATCTTGCAAGGAGGACCTTGCAAGAGAGTTCGAGATGAAGGACATGGGTCTCATGCACTACTCCCTCGGATTGGAAGTGTGGCAAGGTGACAGGGAATTGTTTGTCTCTGAGCGAAAGTATTCTTACGAGATACTTTAGAGGTTCTGCATGGACATGTGCAAACCCATGGAGACTACTCTAGCAACTAACTAGAGGAAAGAGAACACCACTTCAGGTGAGGAAGTGGATGCGATAGTTTACCAACAATTGGTGGGTTAACTCATGTATCTTGAGAACACACAACTAGACATGTGCTTTGCAATCAACCAACTGAATCATGTTACGGTTAGGCCAACCAAACTGTTTTGGAGGGTAGCTAAGCATGTTCTATGGTACCTCAGAGGCTCTACCCAGTTTGGACTTTAGTACAGACGGACAGAGGGAGTGAAGTTGTGTGGCTTCACCGATGCATATTGGGTGGGAAGTCCATTTGAATGGAAAATTACATCCAGTGGAACTTTCAATTTTAGGTCTGCAACAATTTATTGGCATAGCAGGAAGCAAAGATCTGTGGCACTCAGCTTGACAGAGGCAGAATGCATGGCTTCAAGTCAAGCAGCATGTGAGGTGATAAGGACGAGAAAGATACTTAGCTTGTTTTTTTAGATGATGGATCCTACTGTGATTTACTGTGATAATAAGAGTTGCATCAAACTCTATGAGAATCCTATTTTTCATGGTCGATCCAAGCATATTGATATTCGGTATCACCATCCACACGATTATATGTAGAGGCAGATTATGTTGTTACGGTACATTCCAATATAAGAACAAGATGTTGATAGTTTAACAAAGGCCTTGTCAAGAGGGAAGTTCGAGTTCCATAGGTTAGGATATGGGTGGTTGATAATCCCCTTCTTTCTCAGAGGGAGTGTTGAAAATGCAGCGAGAAAATCTCAGTTTGACTTTGCCTTGGTCAAACTAGAGAAAATTCGAATTTCTATTTCAACATAAATCTTTGAGGTAGTTAACTGAGGTGAAATGGCACTTGTCTCTTAGTTAACTCAGTTAATTCGAGTTGGGGAAGCTTGAGTTTAGTTCAGTATGTTTGATTGCTAATTTGTAGCAAGCTATTTCAATTAATTTGAGTCATTATTAGTTTAACTAGTTCTAACTGCCGATAGAACTAGTGGAGATCAAGTTGTGGAAGTGGAACTTCAACCGCACTCAATGATCAATGAGTTAACTGATCAACAACCCAAAATACTTATTGCATGCAAGAATTCAAGTTACCCAGTTGAGATGGAGATTCCAAGGCAATGTATTGTCAGTTGTAGCATATTCCAATGTGTACAGGTGGTGCATGCAGTCAAAGGAAGGACCCTAGGGAATTACACAATTCAACAGTGTGAAATTCCTAAATAATAGGGGCCAATTTCCAAAGGTAATAATGCAAGGAAATATGAGCTTGGAGGGCTTGAAAATTGTCTAAGTGTTAGCCAAATTCAGTCAGTCAGGAAGAGGGATAGACTTTACACTTGCAGGGTGTGCTCAGGCTTGAGCAAGCATATGTATTTCATGTATGTTCTTTGATTAATCCAACATATATAGTAAGAGGTTTTGAGCAGTTGCTTTCCCCTAGATAAATCTTTGTGCATGTGTGATATTTCCTTTTGCATGTCTATGATTCTTGTTCTAGATGGTGAATTAAATTTTGCATATCAGGAGAGTAGCTTCAAGCCTTGTGATTTAGCAAATTTCATGAGCAATTTTGTATATACACATTAATTTCTACAAATTCAAGCAATCTTGTCAATGGTTCCTTGGATAAATAGAAGTTAAATCTTGGTAACCCAATATTTAGGCTCTTTCCTTATCCTTGGATCATTGCTCACTTTTACGAAAGCTTTGAGACCAAGGTGCTTATCGTAACAATTGTCTTCGAATACTTTAAGAAGATGGGATTTCTCATTTTCCAAGTGACTCTCATTTGAAACCCTTAAAGCAAGAGTAGCCAATGCGTTGAGAAATCCAAGCTTCTGGGCAGGGTAATGGTGGGAACTGGCATGAAGATACTTCTCAATGTGAGTCTTCTTATGAAAGACCTGGTGAGAAAAAGAACCATTAAAAATAAGCATGTCAAGAAAACACAGGATACCATTGACCTCTGACTCCATAGTAAACTTGATGGAGTTAGATTGATTGTTAAGATTTTGAAAAATAAATCTAATTTTTCACAACCATGAGGCCAGATGATGAAGGTACCATCTACAAACCTTTTCCATAATTTGGGTCGTAACTGGGCTGAAGCCATGAACTTGGATTTAAAATATTCCATGAACAAGTTAACTACGATTGGGGAGAGTGGATAACCTATTTCCACTCTGCAAGTTTGTTCATATAATTCACCTTCAAAGTTGAAAAAGGTAGAGGTAAGGCAGATCTCGACCAACTTGGTTGTGTTGGGATCCATAATTCGGTTGATCACCTCAATAGCCTCATTTATAGGAATAATGGTCTGCAGAGAAACCACATCAAATGTCATAAGAATATCATTATGTTCAAGTTGTAAACCCTTCAACTCATAGACAAAGGAAGAAGAGTCCTCAATAAAGGATTTGGTAAGGCCAATAAGGGGATATATCTTTCGAGCTAAATGTTTAGCTAGAAGATAAGTTGGCCCACCTATTGTATTGACAATGGGTCTAAGAGGAGCTCCTTCCTTAAGAATCTTGGGCAACCCATAGATTCTAGGAGTAAGAAGGTTTCTCTCAATAAGCTTGTGGCTTATTGAATTAATCATGATACTATATTTAATAGTTAAAACAACAAATTTCAAGATTTTCTTTAAAGGATTATTACTAAGCTTCTTGTAGCTACCATTGTTGTGAAGGTGATCTATTTTTTTTCTTCTTTAGTCATCCCTATCTAAGATCACAGCTACCCCACCTTTGTCATCTTTGAGAATAATAATGTTACGGTTCATGTTTAAGGCCTTAAGGGCTTCAAATTCTGACTTGCTTATGTTACTCTTAGGAGGTTTGCATTTCCTAAGAACCATCACGCAATCTTGTCTAATAAAATCTTTAATGTTATCAAGTAAGTCCTTAATCCCATACTCAACGTCACAAATGATATCCTCCACCAATATTTTTCTCAAAGCAAGGGAAAAGTTTAACCCTTTTTCCAAAAGTTTGTACACTAGAGGATCAAAAGAAATTTTGGAGAGATTGACAACTCTCTTATTAACATAGGTGGAAAATAATTAATTGTTAAAGGAGGGTACTAAGAAGCAAGGACCGAAGAACGAGGTTTAGTAATTAAGGGAGAATAATTGAAGGAGTTGGAGGGGGAATCCAGGTTTGAAGAGCAGCATTCAACAGGGAGGAAAACGAGGGAACATAGGGATATGAGGGAGGGACTACAATGGGGGACGAGTTTGAATTGACCTCATCTCCATTGCACCACGATCATTAACTAGAGTGGGAAAGGTTACCTAAAATATTGGAGAGTGAGGATAGTAAGAGGGGATCAACTCCATGATTCAGTGGCAGACAATCATCAACACGAGAAAAAATAGAGGGAAAAGAGACGGGAGGGACCTTGATAGGGGATGGGTTTGAATTTCGAGGGACAGGTTGACTGGAACAAATAAATAGGCCAGGAGTGAGTGACCTCATCTCCAATGCACAATGAAGGCCGGCAGGGGAGAGAAGGGTTACCAATATTTTCAGAGGGTGGGGATACCAAGAGGAGTTTAACACAACAATTAGGGTTGGGAACACATAACAGAGGGGGGTCAATAATGGTCAACAGAGAAAAGTGTTAAGGGGGAGACGTGCGGTCCATGTTGGAGAAAACAACTGAACTTGTGGGACCACCACTAGAATCAATGATAACTCTACCAATTCCAAAATCGACAGAATGGATCTCGTTGGGTGATGGAGCTTGAGGAGGCTGACAAAAGGGAGAAGCATTGTTACCATTCAGGCCTAAACAATTCCATGAAGAGTTCAGAGCAGCACTAACACCATTCGAATAAGCCAAACCAATTAACCACGAGCTAATCCACGCACCAAGGGTAGATATCTTCTCTCTTCAGATCTAGCTCCTAGTAGAATCACGTGACACTATAGATATTCCATTGGAATTTAATCGTTGCATCTTTGCATTATATATTTTCATTCTGAGATTAGTCTTTCTATATTGATCCTAGTGATGAACCACACTATGTGGTTCGAAACACGTCGATATGAAAAAAAAAAAAAAAAATTAAAAAATAAATAATAAATAAATAAAATAAAAATAAAAATAAAATAAAAAATAAATAAATAAAAAATAAAATAAAATAAAATAAATATAAATAAATAATAAATATAATAAAATAATATAATAAATAAATAAATAATAAATAAATAATAAATAAATAAATTTATAAAGATAAATATATTTTAATTTTGTATATAATATATATTATAATAAAAAGCAATTAACAAATAAAATATTGTAAACATTAAAAATAAAATAATTAAAATATATTAATATTTTAATGGGTAGATTGAAAAGCCCCCAAGGTTTCTCGAAAAAAATGACCTTGGGAGAAACTTCACAGTTCTCTTGAGATATTTCTTCTGATAGCCCTCACATCATATCTTCTGAGATCCTCATCCTCTGAGAGTCTGAGGTGACATGTGTGCAGGGTTTCATATTACATAACATTATAATAAAAAGCAATTAACAAATAAAATATTGTAAACATTAAAAATAAAATAATTAAAATATATTAATATTTTAATGGGTAGATTGAAAAGCCCCCAAGGTTTCTCGAAAAAAATGACCTTGGGAGAAACTTCACAGTTCTCTTGAGATATTTCTTCTGATAGCCCTCACATCATATCTTCTGAGATCCTCATCCTCTGAGAGTCTGAGGTGACCTGTGTGCAGGGTTTCATATTACATAAGACAAAGGGAGGCACATATGTTATGTTATAAGTTTCAAATGGTAAGTCGGGAAGGGGTCCCACTCTCCACATGGGTTCCTCCTAAGTCCTCTCTCCTCCACTTATGTTCCTTTATGTAACCTCTCTATGTATTTGATCTTAGAAAACATAAATTTTAATTTTATTAAAATTGAAAAAGTTTAAAAAAAATAACAAAAAAAAAAAACTAAAAATGCCCAAAACTGATTTTTCGAGCAAGCACATATTTTTGATGATTCAACTTTGACAGTTGATATCTGAAGTTGCACTAAACGAAATTGAGCAAATGAGAGCTCGTTGGAAATCTAATTCCATGGAGAAGGATATGGAGGTGGTTGCTTGATTAGATTGGGTCATTAACTACAAAAAATCAGCAGAAGCTACAACTACGAATTTGCAATCAAAAATCAATTTTTTGAGTTTTGTTTTGGAGATTTTATTGGCCCAAAATATCCTATTGTTGCAAATTTGTTTTAGATTAACAATTTTGCTAGAGAAATCTCCATAAGGAATAATCATAAACATGGGTATTCTTTTATTTAATTCATTAAATTTAATCATAATTAGAGAATTTGTGGTGATTGTTTTGTATTTTGATTTTGGTTTTGGTTTGCAAATTTAATTGATTTGAAATTTATTTTTGTTGGATTTTTATAGAGCAAGGTGGAGTAAATGAGGCCCTGTTGGCATTATGATACATATGTTGTACTTGATGGCAACCCACTCATCTCAGATGATAAATTATAGTGCAGCAAAGTTATCTTTTGGTTCCACAGGTGCGAACCTAAAGTTCATGCACTTTCATGCAGAGAAAAGTTCCTTTCATGCAAAAAAATAAATAAAAAAATTCACGCACTTTCATGTAGAGAAAAGTTCCTTTCATGCAGAGAAAAGTTCACGCACTTTCATGCAGAGAAAATTTCACGCAGTTTCATGCAGAGAAAAGCACACGCACATGGGAAATCTTATGGTTGGTTCATGGTATTAGTCCGACAGTTTTTGATCCTATGGTTTTGGTCCGTGGTATTGCATCCAAAAAAAAGTTGAACCCAAGTATTGGGTCCGTGGTATTGTTTCTCAATGGTTTGGGTCCATGGTTTTGAGTGAGGCCTAGCCTATAAAAAGGAAAGCAGATCATTTGGCTAATCACAGTTGAGTTGAAAATCTTAAGAAGAGCAAGATCTGAATTTCTGATAATCGGTTGGTGAGACATAGTTGAATCTGAATCAAGGAAAACCGAAGCATTATAAGTCAGATCTACTAAAGAGTTGGGATCCCTTTTGACACATGAACGGATCTGTGATTTCGACAATCTGGGGTATGGTTGAGAACTGATAAACTGTCTAAATCCGGAGGTGCACAGGAGTGGCAACGACGTAGTGTGGAGGTGTGCAGAACCAGAGAAGAAGCAGGTGCGGAGTTGCGCAGACTCATCACGGCAGAAGTGCAGATATCCGCAAGTTTCCTTCGGTGAAGTTGCAGACCTTTCCTGAAATATATTTTAGCTGTCTTTTATCTGTTTCTGCAGAGATCTGGGTTTAAATTGGTGTCTGGTTACTGGTGTTATTTTCTGGTTATTGCATTCTGAGAAGTTATTTGTTTAAAGGAGATTGGATGATGCACATGTACTTGATGTTTTGGATCCAGTTTGAAAATTTATGAAACATGGTCCCTAGAAGAAAGAGAAGGTAGTAGCCTTCTATAGGTCAGCACCTACGTACTAGTATCTTAGCTAGTACAAGAGCTAAGGGGGTTGTAGCTCCCTTCCAGGAGAAGCTGAAAAATGGGAGAGGGTTGTAGCTCTCTACAGGTTGCAGCCTGCGTAATAGTAAAGGACTGCACTAGTATAAAATCATTGTAAAAAGAAGTTTCTTTGAAAGAATATAGAGACATATTGCAGCAGGTGGTTTTCACCCACATTGGGTTTCCACCTTATATCTGGTGTTCTTTGGTGTGACTGTCTATGTTTCTTGTTCCTGTTTATTATTATATGGTTCTGACATACAATTAATGGTTAACATTTAAAGAATAAATTACATTAAAATCTGGAAGGTATATACAAGTTTCGTTAGTCAGATCTGCAAGTGTTTATGGAAAGATTGATAATATGATTCACCCCCCCCCCCCCCCCCTCTCAGTATTATTTCCAACAGGCCCATGATTCTTGGAGCAATTGGAGTGAAACAACATAGAAATAAGAGGAAAATTTACAACTCTAAGATCATGGAGCTAAATTATTTTTGCAATAGATCTCTTTTTGGAGATTCCGTTTGTAATTTTATAAATAGAAGCTCTATAATAATGCAAGGGGTTCCTAGATCTGGAGACTATAGGGGAAATTTTGCAGAGATATACTTGTTGCTTGTATTATTGTAGCGTTGAGGTATTTCTGTAAAATTGTGAGAGTTGAGATTTTTGTCATGCAATCAATTTTACACTATTGTAGAATCGATTACAGAGAGCTTTTTAGACTTTGAAGATTGTACTGTAATGAAAACAATTGGAGCTAATTACGAGTGTTAATTTCCATGCATTATTGTAAGATTTCAAGACTTCTTTAATGTCTCGTTTCAATTTGGATTAAATTTTGTTCTGAATTGATATATAAATGATAGATTGACTAGCATTATTGTTATCTTCTGTTTTTTTTATATCATTTCAAGATTATGCTAAAGCTCTCTTTGTAGGACTGAACATATTTACATCTGGATTGGATGTTGGATTCAATGACTGATATTTATCAGTCAATCTATAAGTCTGTTTTGCTTTAATCTCCATTGCTTTGAATGAACTATTTCTTTATTGTGATGGAACACTTTATATCAAATCTTTCTAATTAAATAAACAGTCGTTCCCCTTTGCATCTTGCTCTTGAGGAAAATGAGGATTATTCCCTTTTCATCAAGATAGATTAGGCTTCTTTTACTGTTTGCATTTCATTTTAGATTAATTTCATTAATTTTTCAATGTCCTCTTTTGAAGAGACAAACATCGATGTGGCTTTGCTGAGCCATTGTTTCAACAAAGGATTACTTTCTTTAAGCAATTGCAAGAAAGTAATCCCTTCTCCTCTGTCTACTTATAACAACAAGCGAAAGATCGCATTTGTGGGCAAAGGGCATTGTTATAATTAGTTTTGTACATATACATTTGTTTAGGTTAGATTAACATTTAGTTTAGGTTAGTTTTAGGAAAAGGGTAACTGGACCCATTTGAACTAGTTGAAACCACCAACCCAAACGGAAAAGAGTCTAATTTGGGGCTCTGACTGGGTGGTCTCCCTAATTTTTATGAGGTCATTTTAGTCCATCAACATAGTGGATGCAAAAGGAATTTTGGAGGTCTAATTATGAGTTGGAGCCCCGCTTCCCATGTACTTTTTGCGTCCTTTCAAAATTCCACTATTTCAGTTTGATTTGAAGTGAAGGAATTGAGAATTAATCTATCGGCTATGAACATTCATGGCCTATATTCAAATAGGGTCATGTTTTCAGAAGGTCTTATGGAGATTTATTTTCTAAATGCTCCTCTTTTACTCATTATAGGTTATTTTAATTTTAGTTTGTTGTTGCAAGAAGTATGGGAGAAAAGTCCTATGCTAGATTAGTTTAGTGGTTTTTTCAAGGATTTCCTTAAGATACATCATTTAGAGAAAGTGGAGTCGATTAGGTTATCCCCTACTTGGCAAAATTTCTTTGTAGGTGATGTAGTCTCAAAGAAGTTGGACAATTTTCTAGTTTCTTAAGTCTTTCCTTCAAATCAAAATCGTTGGTTTCTTATGGAGGGTGTTCAACCCATCTTTATATTTTCTTCATAATAGTTATGCATATAGAAATGTTGCCTCCTTTTTTAAATACAATCAATTTTGGTTTTAGGAAGATTTAAGAAATTAGTGGAGGACTCTTGGGAACCTCTAGTATTTCCCCCTTCTACATCCTACATGGCCTAGTTTACAGAGAATCTTTCGAGGATCAAGATAACAGCTAAGAAATGGCTCGGTCCCTACAATTAAGAATCTCAAGCTCATTTTTTTTTTTTGACAATTTCTGTTGTTGTATTAAGTTCTGAAAAAGATGAGGGAGTTCAGTCTCCTTAAGTACATTGGCTGCCAGTTGCTGGCTTGATCAAGAGATTTACAAAAAGGAGCTATCTTCTTGATCTTTGTCCTATTATTTTTGCTGTGAACTATTACATTGCAACTATAACTTCTTATAAAAGTAAACAACAAAAAAAGGCATTTGCAAAACATTTAGTCTATGACAATGTGGCGGATTTGTCGGGCAGTGGATTCTTCCGGCTGTTTGTCCACTCCTTCCTGCTTGGCACTCGAGGAACTGGTTGCAACCACGTTTTAGACTCTTCAGCATGAGCACAGCGGTTGGATAGTTGACGAAACTGCTCTTGCATAGAGGAGACTCTGTGCAGAAAGAGGTCAATCTCAGCCCTATATTTTTCGTTCATAAGGCGATTCTGGTCTTCAATCCTTCTGTTCTGGTCTTCTAGCCGACGGTTCTGCTCTTCCAGTCTTGATTCTAAAAGCCTATGTTGCTCATCCAGGATGGACTGCTGAGTCCGAATCTCTTCAAGCTCTGCTTGCAGGTCTGCGCAATGCAGACAGTCTTCACTACATGCCATATTTACTGAGGAATGATGGATTAAAAGGGGACAGTGAGCGTTGAGAGGAGGGGTGGGGCGAAATGCAAAAGGGCGCGTGGAGGCGGGAAATATGGTGATGAAATTAATATGATGCTCTGCCCAATCTGAGAGGTCAGCAGAAGAAAAGACCGGGCCGGTTGTTTGGCAGGGTTCCTGAGCGAGAAAGAAGGCGATGAAGTAGCTGAGTAGACGCCGCTAAGACAGGAGATAAAAGGGAGCTTGAAAAGGAGTAAAACAGTTGTGACAAGAGGGAGTGTAAATACTGAGCCGTGGAACCGAAGGCCTGCGAAGACGGAGGCAGGATGCGTTAGAAATGAAATGGAAAGTGCTTAAACAGTAGATTACTAGAGAGGATGTGGACCGATCAGAGAGCTTGCTCGTCAGGCTTCGAATCTTCAGCTCGACCAAGAGAGAGTCCACGCACGCACATAGAGAAATTCAACGCAAAGAGTCTGCAGAACAAGGGGGAGACTGGTGGGTGTTGAGAGGAAGATGGAGAAGGATTAATATATGCATGGAGCGGGAGTGAACAGAAGATAGAAGGAAAAGTCGCGGGAGTAATGCTAGGCTGCAGTGGATCAAAAATTGATCTATTCCCAAATCTCATTCCGCCGTCAGTTGGAGAGCTGATGTTACTTGAGGTAACTGGATTCTGAGTCTCTGCGCTGGAACTGCAGAGATTCGTCCTGAAGGCTGGATACGTCATATCTTCGCACGCTTCCTCAACAGCGTTGTACGAGGTGTTGCTTTTAGGTGTTGCCATCATGGAATGGGTTGGAGGCTTTCAACGGCGTTGCATCTGAGGACGTCAATCTGCCTTCCACAGGCACTGTTTTCTCTGCTGTCTGCCTCCTTATTTAGATTTCGTAGTATATGGTAAAACTGAATTTCTTCGAAATTTTTAAGGAGGACCCTATTCCGGTGGATGACTTGTTGTAGAATGGAGTTGGGTGAGCTCCGGTTCTGAGTCATTAGGCGAATAATAATGGAGGAGTCCCCAAATATCGTTGCATTTTTTATTCCCAAATTTCTCAATTGAGTGAGGCCTTGATATAAGGCCAGGGCCTCAGCACTATTGTTAGTTCTTTTTCCTAGGCTCCATTCATAGCTGAGAATGGTGTCCCCTTTTTCATCCATGATTAGCCCTCCTGCTCCAGCTTGACTGGGATTTGACTTGGAGGCTCCATCGAAATAGAGCGAATGGCAGTTGCTCCTTTGTACCCAAATCTTAAATTCCTGTTATGGAAGTCTGATTTCCCAAGCTCTGTTCTGTGTTTGATTCAGCCTGCCTTTCATTGGATTACCTTGGATTTGGCATTACCTTTCCAAAATATGGCTGATGATGTTTCGTTCCTCCACTGTGAATTCTCTTGCTTGGATTTTCCCTGTAGTGTTTATTGCGATTGCTTCATGGGCCAGGCTTTTCGCTTTACTGCATGTAATTCGAACATTTGGGTTTTTATCTTGAATTTTTTTTTTGTTTCTGGACAACCAAATTCGCCATAGCAGGGTATGAGGGAGAGTGTCCCAAACTCTTTTCGCTAAACTGCTCCATTTTTCTCTCCAAGGGCAGCTTTTCTTCCAGACATAGATTGTTTCGGCTACACTTTGTTGGGGGTTCCAAATTGTGTTGCCAAGTGAGGACAGTTGATTCCAACACTCTCTGGCAAAGGGACACTCTACAAATAAATGACACATTGTTTCTTCAGCAGTGCAACAGTTAGGACATATCGAGGGACCATTGATTCCTCTTTTACTTAAGTTCTCTGCAGTAAGGATTTTACCTTTTAAGAGGAGCCATATAAAAAAAATTATTTTTGGTAGAGCTTCTGATCTCCAAGTAATTTTCCAATGATTCCACAGGGGCATCTGGAAGGTGTTGTTGCAGAGGTAATGGTGGCCTGACTTTATGGTGTATGTAGAGCCTGAGGGATCCCAACAGAGACCATCGATTTCATCTTTTCTGATAGGAGCCCTGTTGTGGAGATGTTTTTTGAAGGCATTGAGGCTAGCTTCTAGAGCAGCCGGGATCTCCGGGAAGGCCCAACCCGTCCAAGCATGAGAACATGGATCCCATTTGGATATTTGATCAAGACTGTGAATGCCTCTGCTGTTAAGAACGAGGATAATGGGAATTGCATCCTCAATAGTATTCAAGGGGGCGAGCCCCATGATCCTATCTGAGGCAAAATTGATGCTTTCCCCCCCTCCAGGGATCTTCAAAGTATTTTGCTTAAGGATATGAAGTGCTCTCTTACATAAACACCAGATTTTGGATGAGTCTCTGTTGGGTATGCTGGCATCAAGAAGCTTTTTCCTGGGAGAGTTGAGATATTTGGTCTCCATAACTTGTTTCCACCAGGCTGTGGGACCAGTAATTAACCTCCAGACCATTTTTACCCCGAAGGCAAGGTTGAGGATTTTTGGGGCTCTAATTCCTAGTCCCCCTCTGTCTTGAGCTTGAATTACATTTTTCCAATTTACCAAATTGAACCTGCTCTTTTCTTTCTTTCCCCCTTGCCATAGAAAATGTCGAAGGGCTACTTCCAATTTATGATGGAAAATAGCAGGAGCCTGATAAAGAGTGAAGCGATAAAGAGGAAGGTAAGTTATACCTGAATTGAGAAGGATGAGTCTACCTGCCGGATTGAGCCAGAGTGTTCCCCATTGTTGTATTTTCCTTTTGACTTTGTCAATGATCTCATCCCATGCCTCCGCCTTCAAAGGTCCCAGGCTCACAGGCATGCCTAAATAAGAGAAATGTTCCCACTTTATTTTGTAAGTGACACCAAATATGCTGGCAATACTGTGGGCCACTTGGTTGGTTATATTCCAACCATAGACACAGCTTTTTTGATAATTAACAGCTCCTCCTGAGCAGTGCATATATTGGTCAAGAAGGGTCTTGAAACGCTTTGCTATAGTGGTCGAAGCTCCCCCAATCAAAAGAGTATCATCTGCAAATTGAGAGTGGTTGATGTTCTTGGCTCTGTTTCCATATTTGATTCCGGTTATGAGGCCTACTCTTTTGTTGTGATCCAAGACTTTGCTAAACGATTCTGCCATGAGAATAAAGAGGTAAGGGGATAGAGGGCAGCCTTGTCTAAGACCCCTAGAAGATTGGAATGCATCGCATGGGCGACCATTGATCAGGGCGGATATCCAGGGTCCAGAAATACAAGCAGCTATGGTGTTAATAAAGGAGGAGTCAAATCCCATCTTTTTTAGGATAGCGAATAAAAAGGAATGTCTAACCCGATCAAAGGCATTGGCTAAATCAAGTTTGAGCACAAATCCTTTTTCTTGCCTTGAAAGGCTTGAATGGATGGCTTCTTGAACCAAGATTATGGAATCGTGAATCTGTCTATTAGAAATAAATCCACCTTGGTTTTCAGATATCAGAGTTGGGAGAAGAGGCTTGAGTCTTGTGGCTAAAATTTTAGTAAAAATTTTGTAAGAGGAATTGCATAAGGATATTGGCCGAAATCTGGAGAAAGAGGTGGGCCTATTCTCTTTGGGTATGAGAGCGAGGAAGGTGGAATTGGTGAATCCTCCCATTTTTCCTTTTCTTTGCACCCCTCTGAGCATTTTTGTTAAATCCTTCTTAATCAGATGCCAAAATTCCCTATAGAAGCATATGGGGAATCCGTCTGGCCCGGGTGCCTTATCTGGTTGCAGAGTCCAGATTGTTCTTTTGATCTCTTCTTCATCAATTTCACGGTTTAACATATCATTCAAATCCTTGGTGATGCCCTTAGGAAGGTATTGCAGCAAATCTGAATAATCTTCCTCTCCTTGGCTTTCGGTAAGAAGATCCCTGTAATGGGAGGAGGCTGCCTTTTTTATGTTTTCTTGTTTGTTGTGCTTGTTTCCTTCGTTATTAATGATGGAGCTAACGTTGTTCCTTATCTTCCGGGCAATGGCTTGTTTGTGAAAATAGGCTGTATTTTTATCCCCTCCCTTCAACCATAATTGCCTGGATTTGGTCCTCCACTTAATTTCTTCCTCTCTGTTGATATACATAAGTTTTCCCTGAAGAGCATATTCCTGAGTTTTGTATTGATGGGAAAGCCCGTGATCCTCTATCTGGGTTTGCACCTCTTCCAAGGCTTGCTTGACTTTCTTTTTGGTCTCCTCTGGCTCTTGGTAGCTGTCTTTGGCCTAGTCCTTAAGTGCTCTTCTGACATTCTTGATTTTAGTCTCCCAAATATATCTTGGCGACCCCTCTATGTGTTGTCTCCAAACCGTTTCAACAGTTTCTCTAACTTAAGGATTTCGGGTCCATAACGGGCTGAATTTAAAGGGGATCGGTCCTAAAGGATGGTGAGATTCCAGCATAAGAGAGACGGGGTAATGGTCGGAGGCAGAGGTGTTGAGAATACTAGTGTAACCAACAGCGAAGGTGGAGAGGAAGGATATGTTTACCAGAAATCTGTCCAGGCGCTCCATGATGTTGCCAACTCCCATTCTTTGGTTGCTCCATGTATATCTTCAATTTTTTGGAATTATGTCCACCATCTCATTCTCCTATATTATTGCCTCCAGCTGATTTCTAAAGGGATCATGTATAAAGTTTCCACCTCTTTTCTCATTAGCGTGGAGTATCAGATTGAAGTCTCCAGCTATTATAATATTTGTGGTAATTTCGCTCTCAATGCTTTCCTTCAACTCATTCCAGCAGAGTTCCTTTTCCCTGTAGTGATTGGGAACATAAACGTTATATATGGTTAGACTCCTGTCCTTCGTTTTGCTGTCTAGTTTGGTCCTGATCCAATTTTGGTTGATGATAGCTGAATCACAGTTCCATTTCTGACTATTCCAGATGGTAACTATTCCTCCTGAAGCTCCTCTGCTGCTGCTGATGACTCCTAAGTATTGCTTTTGAATATCAATAATTTTTTTCATTTCTTGTTGATTTTGTTTTGTCTCTTGGACCAACATTATTTCAGGTTTCTCATCGAAAAGAAGATCTCTCAGGGCTGTTATTTTAGAGGGATGCCCTAAAACCCTATTGTTCCATGAAAGAACTTTCATCATGATGCATTGGGCATACGGAGAGGTGCTCGCCTCTCAGGATCTTTCCCTGCTGCTTCTTTCTCGTGGTGCCCGATGATAAAGGATTCCATTGGAGTTTGAAACCCCATTGTTATGTCCTTCTGGGTACTTTCTTCTCTATGCTGCTTGGCCGATTTCCTACCTGGGCCTGGTTTCTTATGAGTATCGCTTGTAGTTCCCAGATCTTTGGAGGAGCTTCTTGTAGATCTGGAAGGAGGGGCCTCCTGGGAAGGCTGAGAAGAGGTTAAAGGGAGATGGGGGGGGGTCGAGCATGTCCAAAGAGGTAGGGTCTGGCAGAGGATCTTCCAAGGCTAGGACGAGAAAGGGATTGGAGGATGGAGGTATTGGCGGATCTTGGGAGAGGCCAGAAGGAAGGGGAGGAGGGGAGGGAGGACACTGGGTGGACGATCCAGGGATGTCAGGGTTTGTCACAGGTTTAGAAGGGGGGTTAGATTTTTTTTTTTAACAGGCTCCCAATGTCCACCTTGCTCATCATTCTCAATATTAGTAACCTTAGTGCATCTATTGGCGAAGTGCCCATATTCATGACATACCTTACATTTGAATGGAATCTGCTCGTAATCCAGTTGTTGAATGTGGCTCAGTCATCCACTTTTAGGTTGATGGCTTCAGGCAATCCTTTCCCTAATTCCACCTCCACGCATATCCTTTCACAGGCCTGCATATTATCCTTGGGTTTGCTTCTGTCGATGTATTTACCAACCGCATTACCTATTGCCTTAACCGAATCATCCCCCCAGCAATGCAGCGGAAGATGGGGGAGGCAAACCCAGACTGGGACCACATTGGGAATATCCAGCTCCGGATCAAAGTCTGGAGTCCATTTGTTGAGGTAAAGGCCTCGAGAGTCCATGAAGTAAGGTCTGTTTCTGAAGATTAGGTCCTTATCTGCTTTGGATTCAAAGTGGAAAGTATAATAGCCTTTTCCACAAAATCTTATTGATATTTTCCCGGGGATTTTATCAGACCAATTTCGCTCAACCCATCTTTGCATAGTTCTTGGTGAGGGCCATAATCCGGTAAATTGCCCAATAAGTCCTTTTTCAGCTAGAGATAGAGCTGCCATGCAAGGAAGGGTTGGTGGAAGCTGAACTTCCTGAAGAATGTCCAGTTTCTTTACAAATTTCGAAGTTGCAGGCTTAGGGTGGAGGGGGGGAAGAGATTTACCAGATCTGAGAAGGCTTTCTCAGAGTCCCCTTGGTAAAAGTCCGGATGGGCCATGGCTGAGGCCAAGGCCCTGATCGTTGCTGGTCAGGCCTCAGAGCCTCGAGGCCGAGGGTCGCGCACAGGCGGCTGCGCAGCTCCAAAATCACGCTCCGTTCCCGCGTAGGTC
>APFE030507870.1:0-61789 GCA_000404065.3 Pinus taeda | reverse complement strand
TATGTGATTCATTCTCCACGTTTCACTAGTTTCAATCCCACTTCTTCACCCCTGTGAGCATCACCCGATGCAATGAGTGCTAAGTGAACTATTCAAAAATCATGAGAAATTAGTCAGTTACGACTACCTCTCATGGAAATGGTCATACGTGAATGACTTACTTAACGCAGTTGAATCCCAAAATGATATCTAATATAATGCACTGCGTAATCCCCCATACTTAAATTCAAAAAGAGTCAAGGGATCTCTACTTAAATGGTTCATGAGGCACAATACTTGCTAAGGTTTTGCAAATGGGGTAGCAAGCTAAGTGGGCTTGATTGTGGGAAAAACTCCACAGTTAAGCGCGCTTGAGCCAGAGGAGTTCTGGGATGGGTGACCTCCTGGGAAGTCCTGGTTACCGGGTGCAAGCCCCGGAAGTGATGATTGATGCTATGTGATTCGTTCTCCACATTTCACTAGTTTCAATCCCACTTCTTCACCCCTGTGAGCATCACCCGATGCAATGAGTGCTAAGTGAACTATTCAAAAATCATGAGAAATTAGTCAGTTACGACTACCTCTCATGGAAATGGTCATACGTGAATGACTTACCTAACGCAGTTGAAACCCAAAATGATATCTAATATAATGCACTGCGTAGACCCCTATTACTTACTCATCTGGGGTTCCCCTACAACTTCATCAAATGGACTATGAGTTGCATTACCGATGTATCCTACAGTGTTTTACTAAATGGGGAAGCCACCTCTTTCTTTACTTTAGAGAGAGGTCTCAGACAAGGATGTCCGCTCTCACCTCTATTGTTTTTACTTATCATGGAAGGTTTAAGTAGAGTTATCTCTTCTGCTCGTGACAGATAACTTTTGTCTGGCATTAAACTTGCAGATAACTTCTACCTTACCCATCTATTATTTGTTGATGACATCTTGATCTTCTTGAACGACAGTATTGGAGACTCCACCACCCTCCATAACTCCATGCTCCTCTTCCAGAGAGCTACAGGTATGAAAATAAATGAACATAAATCTACGATCACTACAGTTGGATGCTCTATTCATGAGACTGTATTTGCTACCCAACGCTTTTCATTCAACAACTTGACACTGGCAGATGGTATAAAATACCTTGGCTTCAGGTTGAAACCAAATGGCTACAGAATAGTTGACTGGTTATGGCTCATAGCTAAAGTAGAAAAGAGACTCCAGGTATGGTACCATCGATACCTCTCCCGTGCTGGCAGACTGATACTCATTAAAGCTGTGATTGAAGCCACACCAGTTTATTGGATGGCCCTTACCTGGATTCCTAAAGGCATCTTAAACAGGTTACAACATATTTGCAGCAGATTTCTTTGGACAGGACAACAGCCTTGAAGACTCTTTGCATGGGTCAAGTGGGACACCATCGCCAAACCTAAACGCTGGGGGGGCTAGGGTATTAAGAGACTCGACCTCTTCTCCAGGGCGCTGGTGGCAAAACTTGGGTGGCAACTCCTCACCTCAGATGGACTATGGACGCAGGTAGCATATGCAAAATATATCAAGCCCCTGAACGTGCTGGATTGGATTTGCGCTCATCATGGCACTCATAATATATCCATTATACGGAAAGTGGTTATCAACACCTTACATCTACTTCGTGAAGGATTAACTTGGCGCATAAAGGCGGGCAATGCAATGCGTATAGGACAGGACCCGTGGGTCGGATGTGGGAACACTCACAGACTTTCAGACGGCCTCATCAGGCACCTAAATGACAGAGGCATCACCAACATCATGCATATTGGAGATCCAGCAAACTCCACCTTCCTCCAACAGGCTTGGCTCAATGCACAAACTCTAGAGATTCCGGCTCAATGGCAGGTCGAATGGATGGAATACACGGATGCTCTCATACAAGCCCACATCAGGCTCACTGAAGGACCCGATGAAATCATTTGGGCCTTTGCTAAACATGGAGCATATGCCCCGAAATTGGGTTATCTGAAACTCATGGAGCCTTACAGACCTCAGATTATCCATCCCACATGGAAAGCATTATGGAAACTCAAATCAGCTCCTCGTACTCATTTGCTTATGTGGAACATTTTATTTGACAAAATTCCAACGGGTACTAATCTCATGAAGAGATCCTTCCATGGACCGTTTCGGTGTCACCTATGTCATGCAGAGGAAGAAAGCATTGTACACTTATTCTTGAACTGTAACATTACACTACAGTTTTGGAATTCCCTCTTCAATCACTTCCTGCACTTGAAAAATTCGTAGGGCAATAATATACTGGATGCATGGGAAAACTGGTTCCAGAACCATTCGGGGAAATCTTGCAATATTCCACTCCTTGCATGCTGGGTTGTTTGGATCGCCCGGAATCAGGCGATCTTCAATCAAAAGGCCCCTCACTGGCCCTCTATCCTTCACTATACTATTGCAGACTATAAATTAATACCTTATGAGGAATCCTCTGCCCCTGTGCGCATCCTTAGACAGTTGAATATCGACAAATCAAAGCCATGGGCCTTCTTTGATGGCTCGGCACAAGAAGTGGGATGCAGTGGAGGAGCAATTCTACATCTCAACGACACACACTACTATAAGATACAAATAAACTTAGGCAGGGGCACTAACAATTTCGCCGAACTATGCACGGCGAAACACATCATACACTTTGCCATCCAAAAACACTGCAGTCATCTCCAGCTATTTGGAGACTCTAAAATTGTTTGCAATTGGCTGAATGATGCATCTCAATGTCATGCATTTTTGTTGAGACACATATTATATGAAGCAAAAAGACTGATTGCTTCCTTTGAATCATTTGTATGTCATCACATCTACAGGGAACAGAACACCATCGGAGACCAACTCTCCAAAGTGGCAGCGCACAGACAAGGAGATCACTGGCTGATACATGAGGAGATTGACGGTCAATACTACCAGCATTATCACAAACCTTTTGATGACCATATGGGAGATGGGCTATAGAGCCCAATACAACACATTTTTTGTTCATTATATGTATATATTTCCTATGTCTTGATCTGAGTACAGAACTATACTTTTTGTTATTTACAGCATATATATGGCTCTCTGCGTAAAGCACGACAATTATATTACAGTACACAATTTTGGAATGCTCCCTGCGTGGAGACAATATGTGTTTATTTTGACTATCTAGTCCAGCAGACTAATGAACACGACAGGCCCAGCTGCCTATACATGAATGCTTCGGCATATACAAAATGTAATTTCTTAATCTCTAATAGAAATTACGACTTTTTCCTAGGGGAAAAAAAAAAGAAAATTACATGTACTGTAAACCCCCATTTTTAACTTCTTAGAAATACATATATTATTGAATTGTTTCTTCCATATTCTTGTAAAATATTCATATATAATGAAATGACTATTTCCTTCAACACCTTCAACATATTATTTATATAAATTATAGATTTCTTGCATTGAGGATTATCTAGAATATGTGTTATGTCCCTATCTAACATACACTCTCCATGTTTGGAAAATAAATGCACCCATGATGTTGTAGTGTTTGTTAATGTTCCACTCTCTCGTCCATGATGTAATTTTGAATAAAATATAGGACCCTTCTCCTACAAATTTTGGATTTTTGATAAACAAATATTATTGATATTTAGTGAAATTTCTTGAATTCCTTTACACAAAGTGAAAGATTCCTAGTGCAATAATCATAATCTATTTTTGTACATATCACGCACCCCACTAAATATGATTTTTTCTTTTATACATTGAAATATATATCTTACATTTCTCCTAAGTATATTTGTTGCATATCCTTTTAACAATTATTTTTACAACATTCACTTCAAATCAAATCATTATTGGAACTTGATTTTGTGAGAAATTATTTCCTAAACCACGAAAAATATTAAGGGCTAAATTTCATAAATAGGTTACTTTTCCATTATTTTTCCAAAAAAAAAATCTATTTTCCTAAAATTGGTTTGATCAAATTTTATAAGATGAAATTATTTTACCTTAAAAATTGTCAATATTTTATATAAAGACTCTATAAAATCATTAGAAATTTGAATATTTTACCAAAAAATCAAAAAACATTTTATAGTTTGCATATTAGAGACTAGTAATATTCGCTAGGATTTTACACTTTAACACAAATTCCCATCCTTATAATTTTCCCTATCCTAAACCTCATATGGTTGGAATGATTTGGATTGATATAAAAAAAATCTATTCTTGGTACTAGATACAATATTCTTTTTCTATCTCTCTATTATTTCATCATCCTCATGAAGGAATTTCCTAATCACTTAGAGAAATATCATCCTCAATATAATTGTACTCAAAATTGTTAGGAGACCCAATAATAGAATTTCAATTACCTTGAATTCCCACACTTGAGTTGTTTAGAACATCATCTTCACTCCTATACCCATCATCACCTTCATTGTGAATCTAATTGATAAGGAGAATATCAAACTCAGTAAAAAAACTATTTATATCCTTACCAATGTCATTATATCTACCATGGAATTATTCAGTTGAAAGAAAATTGTCATCACCTTCAATACCTAGGAGGAATGTCTTCATCATTAGAACCATGATCATCAATGCCTTTAAAAACTCACTAAGAGGAAAATCATCATCACCACCACTAGTGATGTTAAATTCCCCACTTGGAAGAATGTTTCCACCATCATCTAATCAAAAACATTCCCCACTTGGAAGAATGTTTCCACCATCATCTAATCAACTTCACTACTTTTAAAATCCCCACCTGAGGGGAAATCTCCATCAAATTTATCAAAGCCTTTAAACTCTATCATTGGATGAAAATATTCATCATTATTGATGGCATCATCATCATTCTCCTATACGCTGATGCTATCACTAGAATCTCCATTTTCATTTCCATTATAATCATTACTAGGAAAAAAATGATCATCCCAATAATTTAAATTATCATCAAAATATTTACTTAGAGCTAGATTTTGACTACTTTCCACATCATTGATGTTATCACTAAACTATTAAGAAGGATCATTGGCATCATATTTCTCCCCTTCATCAGTGGTGCTATCAAAATCCTCAATTCTTCATCAACATGCTCAATCTCATTGCTTGCACTATGATTAAACTCTTCAGAAGGTGAAAATTTTGACTCTTCATTCACATTAGAAGAAATCCCATAATATTCACCTGCACCAATAGAAAAGATACACAAATAAGGTGTTGATGCTTTAGAAACATAAACTTCTTTGTGAGAAAAACCCATGGATTTTCTTTAAAAACATAGAATAATACAAATGTCCACCCTACAAATGAAAATCTTATAACTTGGAGAATGAAATTTTCCTCCCTGAACTCCCCCAATTTTTTTCTCCAAAATAAAATAAATATTTTACTCAATTTATTTGTCATTTATTAAGTAAATCATTTATTTTTGTTATTTTTATGTATTCCAAATTCACTAAACACTAGCCTAGTTCCATCCTAATTTTGAATCTACCAAGCATCGAGAGAGATCAAATATCTTTTCACTATAAAAGAGGTTTTCACCTAAGGAGATTTGATCCCTCTCGGTGCTTGGTAGATCCAAAGTTAAGATGGATCTAAACTAGTTTAATTATTAATAATTATAATTAATAATTTTATTATTTTATTTTATTTAATATATATATTATTAATTTTTTTATGTAATTTGGTCGAGTCAAAATATTTACATAACATAATGGGCCTAGAGTATGCCCTAAAACTGTTTTTGCTTGGCTAAGAGCTCATCTTGCTCGGACATAAGGAAACAAGTTAACGACCCAAGAACCAAAGGCATCTGGCAAGAGTGAAAGTCTGCCCCCTTATGGACCACCAGCGGGTTCTTCCAGGTGGCGTGGTTTTCCTTTATTAACGGTAATGAGTCAATCTGCATTCGCGGATAACAGCTAGAGATGGATGTTCTCCTTGCTGGTTTGACAACTAAGTTTTGATAGGTTTTCCCAGCTATGAAAAAGGACAAGACATTACAACATCACTTCCATACCAAACTAGAGAATGCTTCTCAACACAATAACAACCATTCATCTATTTTTTACTACAAACATATTTTTTATTTTGCATTCGTCACATCATGTCCAATTTGAAAGAGCACCGAGTAAAGAATATGGAAAATTTTAGAAAATAGTTTTAAAATCATAAAAAACATTCAACCAATAGCATTTAGCACTTCAAATTTTAATATTTGTTTCAATTTATATTATTTACAATTTATTTCTATTTTAGGATTTTTTTATATATTTTATGAGAATATTACACCTTTTTTTTTCAAGTTTTTCAAAATTTTATAATATTTCAAAAGTAAATAAAAAAATAGAAACTTTTAATTTTGGTTTTTATTTATTTGTCCTATCTTCTTTCACAGCTCTAAATTTTCTCCTCTTTTACTATAAAATTTGAAAATCATTGAAATATATTTTAAAATAATTTTACAGACATATATAAAATGACAAAAATTTTTAAACGGAAATTAATATTAGAAATCAAAAGATAAAATAAATTAATTATACAATAAATACTTTAAAAAACAAATTAAATTTAAATAAATTTTTTAAATTTTGAATAAAAAATTAATTGAAAAAAAAAAATTAAATTGAAAAATAAATAAAAATGAAAAAATTAAATAAATAAAATAAAAATTATAAATAGAATATATATATAAATATATATATTATATATATATATATTTATTTTTGAAAATTGGGTTGATCGCCTCCTTATAATATCTTGATTTCCTTTTCTCTTCTAACTCATTATCACACCACAATTTCTCCTAAAAATCCGAGGTAATGATATTTTGTATATTATCCTTATTCTATAGAATGGGCTCTTCCTTTATCCCCCAATGGTCTAGTCAAAATTGAACATCCTTATGCCATCCTAAAGTGAGCCAAAGGTGGTTTTGGCTAGAGCTTGAATAAATTTTAGAAAGTCATTTATCTTCCATGTTGTTTAACCTTTTATTATATGCTAAATACCTGGTCATACATACCCATGCTCTCGATGGAGGAAAGGCCTGATTGGATGAGGAGGACAGAATAGGGTGTATATCCTTTACTTTTGAGATTATAATTTATAAATTTCTTTTGGATATGTTCTATCTTTCTCTAACACTATCTAGATATATTGCATCCTCAAATGTCACATTCATATAATATTACATGACTAATGAGAGTCTCAAAGAGTTGTTTTAATATCATATCTAAATATCTTTTGATTTACAATTACTTCAAGCTCATGATAATATTTCCACCCTTCATTAATCATTTTCTCAATGTTATAATTTCAGTTGAGTTTGTGATGGATATTCATTTCAAGATATTTGTATGAAGGCACTTCCTCTAAATTGTTGTTGTCATATACAAAAATAACATATGTGATATCTTTATATTTTATTATGGTGACTCCTTTTTTTGTCAATATTAATAGTGAAACCCATCTTGGAACACAAATATTTGAGGATTATTAGTTTATTTCCAATATTGGAAGGAATTCTTGTTAAACGAACAATATCATCATCATAAAGAAGAGTGGTGACTATGCTAGTGAGAATTGGGCCAACATACCTTGCTTCTTCTAAAGACTCTTCTGACTTATCAATGTACATGCCAAAAAGGGTACGGGATAGTGGACGCCATTGCTTGACCTTGATATTGTAAATTTATTCCAATCACTTAGGGGTAATAAACTTGGAAATAGCATTCCCATAAAACCTTGTTACAATGGCCCTCAACTTAAAAGGAACCTTTCTCTCTTCCAACTCTTCAAAATATTTGTCCTAGGAATAGTGTCCAAAGTTTTTTTAAAATCAATAAAACAATGCAGGAGATCAATTTTATTATTGTAGCACTCCTAAAAAAATATCCTAAGAATAGCATGGTTACCCATAGTTGACTGATATCTCCTAAACTGTAATTGACCTTTAGGTACAATGAGACTTTGCATCCATGGTTTAGGGACACCTTGCTTCACTACCAATTGCAAGAGCTTGTGAATGTGAGAGATGAGTATAGGTCCTCAAATTTTAAAAAAATCATATTGGTAGTCTTCAGTGTCCTAGCTTTCCTAATTGCGAGTTGCCTAACCTCAAACTCTATGTCTTCCATGGAAAATATTTCATTATCAATATGAATATTTGAAATGGTTCCCAAGATGTTATGGGATACATAATCTTCTTCCAAACATTCATATGATCCAATTTAGAAAGGTGCAATAACTACTCTTGATTTCTATTTATATAGTACATTTTCTTCCATGTATTTATCATATTGAGTTTCAAATATTCATTTGAAGCATCCCTAATGGCTTTCTAGTAGTTATAAATTCATCATAATATCAATGGTTGGTAATTATATTATTATTTTTATATGGCATGACTTCGATAAAAAACTTGTTGATTGAAGTAGAAAGTGTTGTAGTAAAATTATGATAGATATCTAACATTGTCCTTATAAGTCAAGAAATTTTAATATGTTTTTAAGTCCTTTAAGAAGAAATCAACTTTCAAAAAGGAGGTGTCTTTGATTAGCAAAATTTTCTTTCATGGAACTATCCAAAGAAATTATATATATCTATATATATATCGAATATATATAATATATATATATATATAATTCATAAAAATAAAAACATTATCTTTAATTTTTAAAAGTTAAACATTATTTTTAATTTTTAAAAGTAGGTTGGGGACTATCCATAGCATTTTAACAAATGACCATCACACAAAAAAATGCCTTAATAATATACCTATAAACTAAAAACATTAAAAAAAAATTAAAAATCAAATCTTGAACAAATTAAAACAAACAATTGAAAAATATTATAGTGTTGAGGGGAATGAACATTCTCATAATTGTATACCAATCCCCGTACACAACCTATGTATGGAGGGGCGAATTAGATCATATATGGTGAAAGAAAAGAAAATTCTGAGAATCACTTCCCCTCTAATTGCTATAGATTTAATTCAATCGATATTTTTGCTTTTTTCTTTTAATTTGTTTTTATATTTTTCAAGATTCTCTTCATTTTAATTTTAATTTTAATTGAACTTTATCTATATTTTTAAAATTAATGTATAATAAAGGTTTTTTTTCCTCATTATATTTATTGTTTTTATTGTTTTTAAGATTTTATATGTGTTTGTGTTTACGGGTATGAAATTTTTCTTTCTTAGATTATGGTTAAATATCATATTAATTTTTTTTTTAAAGCCGCGGTGGGACTCTTTCTATTACTTTATAGAAAATAGAACAGTACATAGATCCAGATCAAAATTACTCGCCCACATGGGGAAACCGAGTATTTAAATCATCTAAAGTTTTTAAGAGCCGACCAAAAATAAAGGGCCCAGAGTCTAAAAATCTTAGCAATATAGACTAAACATTCCTGATTACTTCTAATCCTACTAATCTGCACAGAAATATTCTCTTTATCTAAATCATGCATGAAACTAGGATTAGCAAAATTATGTATTTTCCTGTACATATATGAACTCAGACATCTTCAGTTGCAGGTTGCTGGTTTGCTCCACCGTCTGCGCCCTGGTGATCTCCCTTTAGAAGCTGATGTATTTCCTCCAATTTCTCCTCTTGTTTTTGTAGAGCAATGTGGATGAACCTCAGTTCCCTTCGCATCTCTGGACCTCCCTGCGCTATTTCCACCATTTCCATAGCAACTTGCTCAAGAGATTTTGCCAATAACCTTTTCATCACCCAATACATGTGGAGCAATTGCTTGAACAGAGACATTCTGCCTCTAGTATTGCCTGGGTCCTGCAATAAAAATTCCCAATCCTCCGTTTCTTCATCAGATTGGCCTTGTAAAGACTCCTCCTCCAGGTGCTGAATAATTCTTCTCATCGCTGTGTTTGTGCTCGGCTGGTAAGCTTTCTCAGCTTGGCGGATTCTCTGTTCTATCGAGCTTCTTGCTTTTTTACCGGGAGCCGAGTCCTTCTTGGAGTTCTCCCCTCTGTCACCTGCGTTCTGCCTCTGTCTGCGACCCCGCTTACCTCCCGTAGCTGTTCTGTTCCTCGAAGCCTTGACATTTCTCTTCCGGCCTTATCTCCTGACGCGGTCCTCTGGAGAGGCAGGCTGCTCCCCTTTCATCTGTTGATTCCCAACACCAGTAACGTGGCTTTGAGCAATATTCTTCCTGAGATATTCGCACCAGGGGTCAGCATCCGTTGAGTCATCTTCAATCTCGAAAAATTCAGTTGGGAGCTCCTCAGTTGCAATAGTCTTGCCTTTCCTATCCCTATTCGTGTCCACTGAATTCTTCATCCCCTCCGTTGCCCTAGTTTTCATCCTAGTCTCCATGATAGCTCGAATCGTGCCATGAGAGATGCTCTGGTGCTTGTGAGGGATAATTCTACCTCGCTGAGTTGTTTCTTTCCCGCTCCCTGCGCTCTGATTAAGGAAAAAGTAGAACTGCGGTTTTTCCTTGCCTGTCTGGAATTTTATAACATTACTCTCGTCAAAAAACTCGCCTGAATCGGAATTATACTGCCGTCGATTCTTAAACGGGAGGTTACATCTCCTGGCCATCATTTCCGGATCCAAGATTTCCTTCAGCAGATCTAACAGGCCGCTCCCTCCTCCTCTCCGGTCGCCTGCATTTATTATCTCACAGTGGTAATGATCCTAATCCTGCTTCTTCGCATGCATTCGGTGATCCACTCGGTGCATGCCCATCAAATCACTCCTTTGTCCCAACTGGTCTGCAATCATGAATCGGGATTTACCATCCCCATCACCTGTCCAGCTCATTCCTACTGGCGTTCTCGCATGTTGCCTGCTCATGGTCTTCATTAATAATCGTTGCCAACTCCAACCAATCCCTGTTGGCGCCAATCGCTTTCCATTGGCTATCTACCTTGCTGTCTTGTCCTTTACAGCCCCAATTCGCCAGGAAGTCGGCCGCGCGATTCCCATTTCTCCTAACATGACAAAATACTTTGTAATCAATCCTTCTTAACAACCCTACAATTTCCTGCACAATTCCGGCTGTCCGCCAACTGCTTGTTGCTCGCTCCCAATCTTTGCCATTGCTCAGTTTCTTCAAAATATCAATAGCCATCTGGGAGTCACCAACTATTTCCAGGCTTGTATAACCATTTCTGATTGCAATCCTCAGCCCCTGGTGTATAGCCCAAAGTTCCGCCTCAGTATTCGTCGTTTCCCCTCCCCATTCCGCATAAATCCACCTTACCTGTTTCTGACTGTCGCAAAAAATGCCGCCGAAACCAGCATTGCCCGGATTTCCTTTCGATGCTCCATCGAAGTTTAATTTAATGAAGTTATCTCTGGGATAGACAAAGATGTCGGGGTTTTGGATCTGATCGTTAAGTCTGCTACTATTTTTCTGAAAAACCATCTCATATTTTAAGTTCAGGCTGTTCAAAATCCTATCCTCAGTGGGGTTAACTTTCCAATCCTCCTCACCCCATTTCTCCATCAATATTGTTTCCCTCACTGAGATGACCACCTGTTTCCATATAGTTTCCGGATCTTTGGCTTTGTCCTGAAAGACCCAACGGTTCCTTTCTTTCCAGACCATCCAGAAAACGAAACCAACCATAAGATCCCAAGCTCTGCTAACAACTTTGCATTGAAATTTTTCCTGGTTCCATTGAAATATGATTGCGTTGATGTCTCTGGGGCCCATCTCCGGTTTGCCAAATGTCCTTCTTGTATCCCTCCATATTTTCTTGGTGAATGAGCAGTTAATCAGGAGATGGGTTTTGTTCTCTTCTGCATTATTACATAGACAGCATCTTGAAGGTCCGCTGAACCCTTTTTTTTGAATTCTGTCCCAGGTTAAAATCTTGTTCTTGACTACAAGCCATAAGAATAAGGAAACTTTCAGCCACCATTTACTACCCCATATAGTGTTCCAATCTAGATTTTCTGCATCGATAGCCTGTGTCTCAGATAGATGGTAGGCTTCTTTAACAGTGAAGGAACCTTTCATTGAATACCCCCATCGAAGGATGTCTCTACCTTCACGGGCTTTAATTTTCCTGGACTCCACCTCTTTCATGTATGCTGCTTCTTGCTCATGGTTTATATCGCATTCCCATTCACTTGGATTTGTCCATTTTCTCCATATTCCATCCAGTTCATTCTCATTCCAGTAATCTTTGACATGGTTTCAGTTTCCCCCTATTTTTTCCTGTAACTGATGGATCAATGGAATTGTACTCATCTTTTCCTTCTGCTGCCATTTTTCCTCCCAGAAATTGGCTTCCCCTCCACCTCGGATTTCCCAGAAAATATGATTTTCAACAATATCTCTGTTTTGACGGACTAGGTCCCAGATTGTTGAACCCTTGGGAGTTTCCCTCTGCCTTAAAATGTCAGCTGGCAAGTTTGGCATGTTGTATTTGCGTCTCCAAATGACTTTCCACAGGTCATTCCCCCCCCTTAGCCAACACCACCAAAGCTTTGCTCCTAACACCTTGTTAAGTCTTTCCGGGTCACGTAATCCCAAACCTCCTTTATCCTTTCTTTCGGTTAGGTGGTTCCAAGACACTAGGGCCCATTTTTTCTGATAATTTGATCCTCCCCAAATTAATTTTCTAATGATTTCTCTTATTTTTGAACAGATACCTAAAGGTGCTGCCATTATCGATAGGGGGTATATGGGAATAGCTTGAAGGATGGATTTCACTAGCACAATCCTCCCTGCCAAATTTAGGGTTCTAAAAGCCCAGTTCGCGACTCTGTTATTCATTTTGTTCAGGATTCCTTGCCAATTTTTCAATCTTTTAGAGGTAAAGTCCAACAAATTTCCCAAGTATTTCGTTGGCAATTCTCCTCTTCTGAAGCCCAGCAGTCTTATGAGATGAGATTTAATCTGTTCCATTGTGTTGAAAAAGAATACACAAGATTTGTCCCTATTGATCTCCAGTCCTGAGGCTTCTGTAAATAAGTCCAGAATCTTCTTCAGCTGTCTCACTTCTTTCATAGTTGGTTCCCCAAAAAGCATAATGTCATCAAGAAATTGCTGATGAGTTAGAGGTAACTCATTACCCCATATCTTCAAGCCCTTGATTTTGTTAGCTGCTCGTTCCTTTTTAATGTATCTACCAAGGCCTTCTGCTGCCAAAATGAAGAGAACGAAGATAAAGGGTCTCCCTGCCTGATTCCTCTGGACGCATTAAAGGTTTTAGAGGGAGTTCCATTAACAAGAATGGAGAAGATTGGGGATGAAATTAGACTGTAAATCCACTTTACCCATCGCCTACAATAGCCAAGGCTTTCCAGAACCTCTCCCAAATAATTCCAGTTCAGTCTATCATAGGCTTTCGACAGGTCTAATTTAATCATCATACCCTTTTGTTTTTTCAATTTTAAGGAATGGATGACCTCTTGGGAAACCACTAAGCCATCAAGGATTTGCCTACCTTCTACAAAACCCGTTTGTTCAGAAGATATTAGCTTATCCAACAAAGGTTTCAATCTTTTAGCAATCAGGGATGTTATTATCTTATAAATGACATTACATAATGCTATAGGACGAAACCCATTAGCATCTTCTAAGTTGTCATTCTTTGGAATCAAAGCATAGAAAGTGGAATTAATAGCGGGCCATACCTTCTGGTTCATCCGGGATTCTTCTATCAACTTTAGGATTTCACTTCCCAGAAAATGCCAGCTTGCTTGAAAGAATTCAATCGTGAAGCCATCAGGGCTTGGAGTAGTACTTTTTTCATGGATTTAACAATTTCTTCTACCTCCTCTAAAGTAGCCGCCCTCATCAAAGCATTGTTTTGGTCTTCTGTAACTAGTCGGGGGATGGCTGAGCATATTTTCTTTATAGCTTCCTCTCTGTCTACTGATGGTTCAGCTAAAATACCTTTGTGATGGTCCACCAACACCTGTTCAATCTCTTCTTACTCCAAAACTCTCACTCCATTCTGATCTTTGATGGACAAAATTATGTTTCTTTGCCTGTGTTGGATCATTGCCTGATGGAAAAATTTAGTGTTTCTTTCCCCTTCCCTTAACCATTTTATTCTTGATTTCTGCCTCCACAACACTTCTTCTTGTTTCCGCCTTTCCTCAAGTTTTCCAAGAATTATCCCCTCCTCTCTAACGCTGTCCTCTGTCCTACCTTCTATAATTATCTTCTGCTGCAGTGATTCCATTTCCCCTTCCAGTTTTTGTTTTTCCTCCAGGATATTGTCGAACTCTTCCTTGTTCCATTTCTTCATTTTCCCTTTCAACTCCTTAAGTTTTAGTTGGAAAGTATGCATCTTTCCTTTACCTTGTGCTGAACTCTGTGTCCACCATTCTTCCAACTTCTTAATAAATCCAGGATCTCTTAACCAAAAGGATTCAAATCTGAAGGGTCTCCTTCCACAGTTCTTTTTAATATCTACCTCTAGTCTAATAGGCCAGTGATCGGATCCAAGGCAAGGCATGATATTTGCCTCAATGAAAACATCCTTGTTCATAACAGGTTTAGAAACTAAGAAACGGTCAAGTCTCGAGGCTATCTGGTTCTTGCCCCCCCTCCTATTGTTCCAAGTACAGATTCCATTGATTGTATGTATATCAATTAGTCTCAATTCATCAATCATGTCATTGAACATACTCATGTATTGATCAGCTTTTCTTATCCCCCCCTTTTTCTCCTCAAGGGATCGGATTAAGTTAAAATCACCCCCTATAATCCATGCAGGCTCTGGATATATTCTACGAATTGCCTTCAGTTTTTGCATGAAGATTGCTTTCTCCCCTGGAGTGGGTGGCCCATAAACCCCTGAAATGACTATTTTTTCATTCGTTCCTACTATTCTACCAATGCCTGTAAGGATATTGGTCATGCTAGTCCAACCTTCTAGGGTTATGTCATTTGGGTTCCATAGAATAGCAAGTCCTCCCGCAGATCCAATAGCATCTTGCCCCATAACTTCGTATTGAAGCTTATTTTTATTGATAACTTCTTCCAACTGTTGAACTGAAATTTTTCTTTCCTGAAGAAACATAATACTCGGTTTTTCCTTTTTCAGTTTCTCTTTTATATATCTCTGTTTTCCTTTGCTATTTAAGCCTCTAATATTCCAGCTGATGACAATCATTTAAAACTTTTGGAAGGAGGGGAAAAATACCTCTGACAGAGGTATCACTTTACCTGAGTTAATCAGCGTTTCTCCCACAGTTTGAATGGCTTCACTCAGTGTCTTCCTTCCTCTTTTCCTACTATTTTTGCCAGAAACGTCCATTCCCATCTGGTCATCCTCCTATTCACTTGTTTTGATTACCTGTTTATCCTTGCTCTCCCCTTTTTTTTCCTCGTACTTTTGAAATGCTTCTTTGAAAAATTGTTTCTGTTTCTCCGGTATGAATCTGCTATCCAAATTTTTCCATCCCTGAATTAGCTATTTCATGATTCTTTCCTCCTCCACCTCATTTTCCTTTTGGTTCTCCACTTCCATTTGGGAAGGCTCTGTTACAACTTCAGACTCTCCTACCACCCTTTCTTCCACTGCTTTCCCCATACTCTGTTCTTTTTCCTTTGTTTCTGTGACTCCTTCCATAGGCGTATTGCCCATCTCTTCATCATTCCCCAGGTTCACTTCATATTCCTCGCTAACATTTTGAAGGACATGAAACTTGTTTTGGCTTACTGTGTTAGGGGGATTTTCCTGCGTCTAAGTCTTGGGACCCTCTTTGCCCTATTTCTTTCTTCTTGAAACTTGTATAAAATCTTTATCTGCCTCTCCCATATCTCCGGCTCCACCTTGATGAGTTTCTTGGCTTCTATCGAACTCTTCCTCCTTATTCAACGGGCATTGTCTGTAAAGATGGCCGTATTCATGGCACTTACGGCATCTAAACGGAATGTGTTCATAGTCTATTGGTTGTTTCCAGATATCATCATGGTATTCCAGTTCAATAGATTCGGGAAGAGGCTCAGATATATTCATATAGACACATAGCCTAGCATATGAATTAAACTTGTCCCGTTTTGTCGCTTCTGCTATTTTAATAAAGCCTCCAATTTTATTTCCAATCCCTTCTAAGATTTCGGGGTCCCATAATTCCTCTGGCAAACCAAACAATCGAACCCAGATTGGGGCAGCCAGCATTCTTTCATTTTCCGGGTTGTAACATTCCTCCCATTGCTTCATGAACAGGCCCGCATTATTCATAAAATACGGCCCCTCCTCGAAAACCCTTTCTTTGTCCTCTAAATTTGCAAAGATGGTTGTAAAGAACCCTTTCGCCCCCAACTTCAGATCTATGTGTCCTTTTGGTCTCCATCTTTGAAGAATCCACTTGTTCAGTTCTTTTTCAGTTGGCCAGTACCCTATGAACTTACAAATCAGTGCATGGTCCTTCATGTAGCAAGTGTATTCCTCTAGTTTGTTACAGGGAATGACATATCTAGGATGTTTTTGGGCTTTCGGAAGACATTTCCTGCCCATTCTCTTTTGCCATAGGTTACCCATCACAGGGGCATTGTTTTCCTTCAGATTCCGCTGCATTCTGGTGGTACTGGTTTCCCCGCCAACAACATTTTTGAAGGAGGGGATCTCTCCCCTCCCCTACTGGTTTTCCATTTCCTCCTTAGGTCTATTGTCTTTAAAGATACCCTAATTTCTCAACTGGAAAACTTATCAGAAAAACTAACAAACCCAAAGATTACCTTAGGCAGGCTGGCAACCTTGCTGCCCACCATCTGCTGCTCCGCGATTCTCGCCTGCGCTGCTCAGGTCCTGCATTCCACACCCTTAGGGTTCCGCCGTCTCCTCAGCACCCTAATTAGGCTAATCGTTAAATATGATATTATTATTTTTAAATACGGTGTTTTTTATTTTTATTTTAATATAATTGTGTTTTAGTAAATCTTTTGAAATTGACAATTTTCAAAAAAATATTATTATTAATAAAAACTAGGAAAAAATAATATTAAAATCAAAATTGTGATGAAGAGGCATTACACGTGTACAACAAAGAGGCTTCTTGTGTTCGAAAAAGATGATAATCATTTTTAGAATAGCAGCCCACTAAAGCCATAGTAGGAAGTTTCTGGTATATCATGGTTCTAAAAAACGTATAAGCATGAATTTTACAAAAAGGTCCTAGGATGAGGCATCTACTGTAGTACATTAGAAGTTAAAATGCAGGGGATAAGATTCATTCATCAAAAACATTGTTCTTCTTTGAGTTAATGGCCATGTTATTCCCTAAATGTTGAAGTGGTAATTTTGAATGTATTCATGGTTGATTTCTTACCTCTGATACAAAATTCATCAAGAGCATATTATTTCTATTGTGATAGTGAGTCCTTGAAGAAAAAGGAGCATAGGTCTAAAGTGAATGATGGGCCAAATGAAGCTGAAGATCATGAACTTCCTCTTCTAGAATCGAAATGCAATGGGATTGGAAGACTAGGAAAAACATGACAACTTTATTTGCAATCATGAGTTATAGATGTTGAGGGTGAGAATGGATCTCATTGGGATTATAACTAGCTCTAAAATCCCCCAATTTATTATCAAGATACTAATTCTAGCTTTATGGCTTACCAAAAATTGTTTTTTCCATCAATTCTATATATAGTCCATGTGGTGGAGGTGATGTTCATCCATTGTACTTTTGATTACTAACATGAGTTTCCAAATTGGGTTGTTGTTTTGGCCACAGATCAAGGCATCCTAGGTAGGAATGATCCATGTTGTTGCTTCTCAATTGATGTTGTAATATCGATAATTAATGGAAAAAGTGGCTTCGGACCTTTAGTGATTTGTGCCATTCTTTTCACCCCTAGAATGCATAGAGACAGGTGGGAGGCCTCTGGAATAGAGGTAAATAAATGGAGACAGACATAGGGAAAACCAAATATTTGAGTTGGGTTGGAGGGATAGAGAAAATACACCATGAATTGTATTGCTACGAGACTACCAATGTCGCTGACATTGAATTCCTACAAGAGAAAGGATTTGGGATGCCAAATAAAATGAATTTAAGACAAAAGACACCTAAACTATAGAGAATTTCAATAAATCAAGATATTAGACCTAACATTGTTTGAGTTTTCCTGCCATGGGTAAGATCCCAAATGCATACCATTTTAATATGAAGAGGTAATCATAAGTGGGTGAAGTGATCATGAGAAGAATGAGAGGGTGGTCGGAGGTCATTATCAACCACCTCCCATGAAATATGAGAGCATGTCCACATCATGATCCTTAATGTGTCTCATGATAATACCACCAAAGAGGTTCATTGAGGATTTATGGAACTAGTTTATCATATTCCTTGGAGTTAATTAAAATTACCCTCATCTTCTTTCTTGTTTCCAAGTTTGCTAGCACATACACCTCTTTATTTTGATGCGAAATGATTTAGAAGTTGGAGACTGAGGCCAAGTTACCTTTCTATTTTCTTATTTTTTCCATATGGGTTATAACTGATAATGTTGTGAGGTTCGAATAAAGAGTAGACAACTGATGATTAAAACAGGGTCCCCAAGCACTATCAACTTTCGAGATTTGACTTATTTTTATAGTTTTAGACCTTGAAGTATGGAATATATACTTTTGTTGCATTTTTAGTCATTACCCCTAGGCTTCATGTGTATGAATACACTTTTATTCCCCTAAGGTTGTAGATACAACACCCTCCCCCTTATCGCAACACCATGTCAACTCCCAGAAACAAAACAACAATGGAGAATTTGTGTGTGTGTGCGTGTGTGTGTGTGTGTGTGTGTGTGTGGTGTGTGTGTGTGTGTGTGTGTGTGTGTGTGTGTGTGTGTGTGTGTGTGTGTGTGTGTGTGTGTGTGTGTTTGTGTGTCTATGTGTGTGTAGTGTACTAAGTTCGAACACATGTAAGGAATTAATCAAGTACTTGTCTAATTATGGGATATATGTTTAGTGCCATGTGTGGAGATTTTTTATGCATTCATGAAACAAGGCAAGACATATGTGAATATTAGATATTGTTTCAAAATGAACAATTTTTACATGAACAAATATTTTATAGAACTATGTGTATCTATTGTGCAAGAAATTAAGAGAGTTAATGTAAAATCATTTATTCTTATTTATGTATAATGTATAATTACAAGTACCATGATATTTTTAAAAACTTATATGACATCAAAAGATTGTATTTTTCTTACAAGATCCTGCTATGTCACTTCCACATATGGTATTGGGGATTAATACAATAGAAGAAAACATCACGGAAGTAACTATTGTATTTCATATCAACAAGGGACAAGAAGGAAAAAGAAACAAAGAGTAACAAAAGTTCAAACAATAGAAGAAACATGAACAAAAAAGAAAGAAAGGTCAATAGTTTGATATGGCTAGAAAAGTCGCATTTCAATATATGGAAACTCCAAATGAACGTGATATTGACATTGATGCCAACAAGGTTACCACTCTTGTTCAAAAGAAAAAGAAACAACTTAAACATAAAAGAGGTATGCCTTAGGATGATTTAATGTCTATTGTTGATTGAAACCTAGTTGATTTAGATGAAACTTATTTATATTGTAAGAGGAGAGACTATAACATCATTTATGATGAAGAAGCAATTATTAGCTTTGAATATCCTATGGAAGTTATAGATGAAGCAAGGAAATAATACCACCAACGCTAATCTAGATCCAGGTATTATCAAAACAACACAAAATGCCATTCAAGATTGATTGAAGAGGAACAACTTGGCTGATGATGACCATGCATTTCAATCAAATGTGAAGTATCTTTATAAACCCACATAAGGCCAAGATGAATGTATTATACCTATCCCCTTAATGCCTAATTAAGTATGCAAGGTGTCCAAACCCAATCTCATAGGTCACCTTAATGAAGTGGTGTTATTATAATTTCCTCTTCCTCAAACCACATTAAAATTCATTTCTAAGACCACCATCATATTTTTGTTGTAG
Source organism: Pinus taeda (assembly GCA_000404065.3). NCBI lineage: Eukaryota > Viridiplantae > Streptophyta > Pinopsida > Pinales > Pinaceae > Pinus > Pinus taeda. The sequence goes on along the minus strand of APFE030507870.1, from coordinate 41,822 downwards.
ACAAATTTCCAATGATATAGATTTCATCACATTCTAATCTGCAAGCACAAAGATATTCCCATTTGAATATCTTCCAAGTTTATATGCCACATCATCATCTATACCAGTGCCATGTGGAAAACACGTGGTAGGCCTTATCCATGTGGTCACCACCTCATATGTCACACTTTCATTTGTACTACATCATCTACCACCTAGCTTACACCTCGGCACCATTACCTACTCTGATCCATGTCATTCCATGCCACAACATCCTTCCACATCGACTTTCCACATCAACAAAACTTTCCTTCATGCCATATCATTATGACATGTCATATCATCATATTAGGTCCATATTATCATTCCATGTCACCAAATACTTCCATGTTATTATTCCACATCTTCACCTTATCAGGTTCCATTAGTATCGCTAGGAAACCTCATAACTAGCATACCAATCACCTAATAATCAACCTCCTAATACTCAATAACTGAAAGGATTGATATCCACTAGTCAATCATCTATCAACTATCATAAATTTATTTTCCCATCTCCTATCATTTCATGTTTTTTTACTATCAGGGGTTTCATTGGTGATTACTCACCATACCTCCCAACACCAATCACTTGATATCTTGATAAGTTACCTTCCCTTCATTTATCATATCTTGGCTCTCCATCTCCCTTAGTCAAAATATGTATTGTGTCTGTTAATGTTGGGAGATTGTGCCAACCCATGCTTTGAGTATCACTGACACATAGCACCCATTACCCCGATAACCCAATTCGCAATCCCTTCCACTTGATGGATCCTAAACCTTTGATCTTTGTTAATCAACAAGTGTTTCAAATTCTATTAGTATCAGGGATTTGCTCAATGGTTACCATCATGATATCTTGAAAATTAATAATCAATGATATGATACCAAAAAAATGATGGAAATATTCCCATCATTCAACAAATTGTTTAGTATTTGTTGGTATTTTTTGTTTGCATTGGTAGTCACTCAATGTGATCTCAAACACTCAAGACCTAATAAATTGATAGTTTGATACCGACAGCTTGAATGCTCGAAATCCCTTTTCTTCTAACTCTTGGTCATGTCCCCATGTCGATTTTATAACAAGGGTTTTTCACTAATAACTTCTAGCCGCAAATTTCCAAAACATCTAAAACAAAGGGATTAATCCCCAAGTTAACTATATGTCTGATATTAAGATAATGTATACATAGAGAGGGATTTTCTTTGCTTGTGTCCAACGAATAAAAGGGACTTTAACAAGAACATGAGTGTAACAAAATACTCCAAAAACTATAGAGGTATTCACTAGCCACAAAGGCATTTGAGATCCTCCATTTCACATTACCATACCTTCTTCCAAGAAATTGAAGAGGTCATTATACACAATTTTCCTTGTATGCAACCTTCATATCTTGTCTCCAAAATCAAGGAAACCTTTCAATAATTTAGCAGTCTTGCAGGGGTACAACATAGTTGTTTAATCCCTCAGCTAACCTAACAATGTCCAAACACAAAAATTTAAAGCCACACAAGTCTACATCGAGCCCTTAAACAAGATTTCCACTAGATCAAGGGTTCTTTAATGAATTCTATAGTCAATCCACCTCAAGTTTTATGTGAAAACTCTTTCTTTTGAGTCTCCACTTTACATTTAAGGATTTTTTTTTTATTTGACATCTAAATCCACACCATCAAAAGACCTACTATTCTCCATAGTAAACTTAGAGTTATCTTGGTGTGTCTAAAGTAGATCAAACTCATGATTAAGACTCACTAAGAGCCTTTCAAAACCATTCAACCATCCTAGCTATCCAAGAGACTAAGGGGGTTAACCTCACCTATATTCTTAGTCATAATTTCTTTCCAAACAAAGGACCATAACAACCATTAGCAATTAACTAATACTAGGACTAAAAAGCTATTAGTCTTATTCTCCTAAAGACACATCATAAGAGCACATGAGATCCACAAGCAACCATATGAATATTGTGTATCCATTACAACCATATGTACCCTTTCATATCAAAATAAAGCATCACATAGGGTATATAATACATTCAACAAGCAAGCTCATATATGCCCATAGCTTATCAACATTATTTCTTATTTCATTTAATATGATTTACATTATATATTTAAAGTCCACATGGGAACGAAGTTGATCCAAACCATTAGCTTCCTATAATTGATGAAGGGTCAGACATGTTTCACCCCACCACAAGTTCAATGACATTATAATATTTCTTGTAGCTAGACACCTCAAGGCTAGACCAAGAAGCCATCAGGGAACTTCTCACTCAACAATATCGGGTGGGGTTTTGAAGGAAATTCTCCTTAATCAAATTAGACTCATCAACTCTCTTTTTTGTCTACCTATCTCTCTACTCTACTATCTCACCCCATGAGTGCTTGGCTCTCCCCTCTTTGCCCTTATTTCTTGTCTCTCATTCTCCATGATTTCTCCTCTCCTTTTCCTGCACACACATCCCTATCTCTCCCACCTACCTTCCTTGATGTCTTTTTTATCTCTCTTGGAAAGTCTTCCCATCATGATCATATCAAAATCTTTTTATTAAAATCTATAAGTATTTAAGTGGTACTCTTCCCATACCTTGGAGGAGATAATTTGAGTATAATCCCACTACTTCCATACATGTGGGAGTTATTACCACACCTTCCCATTAGATATTTTAATTGAGAAAGCTAACAAGCTTAGATTTTATGAGTATTATCTCTACAAAATAATCTATTGGCAAGGATTAATTCTATAAATCCCTTTTGTACTAGCTTCTCTCCCTCTCATAACCTTTTATGGTGTGTATCAAGGCTCTGCCTCTTCATTAGTTGTTTTGAGTATAATTCCAATTATTCTAGGTCATTTAACCCATTTACATTTACTTTCCCATGTAGGCATTCTTAACACAATCAATTAAAATTGCAATATCTATGAGGGATTAACTACTGAAAAAATTAAAATACCATCCTCCTTAAAAGGGTTCCATTGATGGTGTTTAAACCCTTTTAGGTGTCATTCTTAGTATCATTACAACATTTTAGGTGTCTTTTCAATAACACGCCATTCTAAGTGCCCTATTTTATTGTATTGATGTTCCATAATGTTTTCTTAGTTATGCCAAAAACATGGTCCTCTTCATCCATTATTTCTTGTCATTATGCCAGCAATGTCTAGCCACTTCCAAACCTTAGGCATTCGTTCAAATGCCTACAACATTATCAATGACCACATGTATTAAAATTTCTTTCCATGCATAAGAATTTCCCTAAATTTCACAAAAAAAAAGATATCTATTCAAACATAATACTTACACTTGTAGAAAATGACTAATTAATTACTAAAAAACCGACTAAAATTTGCATATAAACGACTATTTTTCGGTCACTAACCAATAGTAGCTAATTTACAGTATCATATAATGTGACCAACTTTTAGTCATTTTTATCTTAGTCATTAACTGGTTGTCTCAATTTTATTGTCTAGTTGTATATTTAGTCATTATTAGTGTTGGATCAAAAGAGTCATCAGGGGAAAGACCCTGGGTTCAAGCACAGGAGGCCAATAGTAGTCCAATGTAGTCTAGGACAACGATGGCATTTTCATCTTACCCCGAAGGGCAAGGAGTCTCACCCAAGGTGCGCCACAACCAAAAGGAAGAAGGGTTCAGCATGGGGTCGAATGAGTATCAATCGGGCACACTTGATCACACACACATATCCATTATACAGGAAATAGAGATAACAACATCCTTGAATCATATAGATATATCCATTATAGAGAACACAGAGATAACAACATCCTTGAATAAATCTATGAATTGTTGTCCACATGCAACTCATAGACTATTCAAAAGTTCAATAAACCCACTAAGCATGAGGCCAAATACATTAGAAGTCACAACCAACATCAGCTTTGTCTTATGTTAAACTTAACATAAAATATTACATTACGATTTGGCATTCGCCATAAGCATTACATAAAGTACCTGGCTTCGTCTCTCTGGTTCAGATTAGTTCCGCAACCAAGTCCCTCAGATCCTAGCACTCCATCATTTAGCCTCTACAACTATGTATACCTTCACTTGCAACCGAATCCTTCTTCTACAAGCGGGTTCAACAATAACCTTTTTCCTCTCTAGTCTTCCCCTTTCATGTCCTTCTCGGCTACCTGGACTGCCAGTTGTCACTCAGCTGTTTTCTCCCTTGGCTACTTCTGCACCTTCCCGCCTCCTTGGCTACCTTTGCTTTCCACTACCACTTTTCCACAACTCCTCCACAACTGTTCGTTCTACCACCCAACCGTTGCTTCCATATGTCTCTTTCCTACCCTTCTATTAGTCAAAATTGGTCAAAATCTATCAAAATTTAACGAAGGCCCGAACAGGACAATTTCTTGACTCATTCCCAAGTCAAGTCATTTCAACCTCTGGCGGTCCTGCTGTTACTTCCATGTTCTCTACAAGTGGTGGTTGCATTACAACCGACGATGTCTATGTTTTTTGTTGTACCATCACTTTTGATGCTTCGATCGTTGCTTGCGAAGTGGGGGCCTCTTCTGCCTCGATCCTTGCTTGCAGCGTAGCATTTTTTCCTGCGGCATTTTCTTTCCCTTTTGGTTCCTCTATTCCAAACAAAGGCTCCAACTCTGGGATTGAGGTTGTTGTCCGCTACCTGAAATCAGTGTATCTTTGAAGGGCCAGGTCCCAATTGGCGAGGATTGCATCAGTGCATTAAGTGAATGCCTCGGCCAATTACGATGTTAGGTTTGTTGACTGTTGGCTCTACAAGTCATCCCATTGCTAGTCGTTGGAGTCACATGCCTCCTTCAAGAATAGAAATCACATTCGAACTGGGGGCCGTAGATATCTGATTATCTATTTCATCTTTGCTGACTCCTCCTTAATGCTGTCAACCTAGTCCTGGAGGATGTCGATTTTCTCATTGATCTACTGCAGCTGAGTATGGTCTATACAATCCCTTGTGCTGGCAAACAGTGACTGAATCTGCTCTCTTAGCGGGTAAACTTGGTGGTTCTTTAGTGCTAAATTACCTGACCAATCATGGACCTTGCCCATTAGGGCATATCTATCAGTGAGGACCTTGGCCAAGGATTTCTTCTTCACTTCTAGTTCTTTGACCTTTCCCTCGACCATCCATGCGTAAATTTCCATGAGATCTGGTAGTGCGGACCTTACTGTCTCTAGCTTACACCTCATCTCAGCATTGGTGGCTTCCAGGTGCATGCACGCCATCTGTATGTGATCGCAGTAGTTGACCAACGTGTAGGCAGTCATGTCCATCGATGCTTCAGTGTTGGCCTCAGTGACGGCCAACCATATTGATCTAAACCATTGTGTAATCTGATCAACCTGGGCTTGCAATTCTGTGTTTGTTTCCCATAGCCAATCTTGCTCCTCCATTACCATGTGAAACTGCTTCATCTAATGTTCATTTTCTTTAGCCAAGTCTTCATGGAGGCTCTTGGACTTGTGTGCTGCTTGCTGAATAAAGGAAAATAATTGGGCTAATGACCAGTGATGTAGTGTATTGGCCTACATTGTGCTTGGTTTAGGGAACTACTATTGTAAGGGTAGGCCATTGGTGATGGATTTTTTAGAATGGGAGGTGGGTGAGTGGACCTGCTGTGATGGTGGAGTGAATTGTGGGGTGGCTGGAATAATGCTAAGGTTTAGCGGTACTGCGAACTTTATAGGGAGAGTGGGAAAGTACGGTTTAGCCCTTTCTCTCTACCAAATGGTATCCAAGTGTCTCCCTGCTGGTGGGTCCAACCCAAGCATTGGTGATGTACTCTATGTTGGTGGCATTCCCATGGTCAAGGTGGTGCCCTGTGTTTGGCCGGCTGATTGAACTTCTACTTCTCCAATAGTCCTTTAGTGGTTGAACGGGAGGATCTCGGATAGGGTCACAGACATGGAAGTAGTTTGTGGGGATGACTCCCACGATTGATGTAATGAAGTGGATGTAGTGGAAGGGATCTCTTCAACTATGGTGGTTGCGAGAATTGACTGCTCGATCTCAACAGTGAGGTCAACGATTAGAGCTGGTGGGTTAATTTTCGGCTTTTTAGTAGCTGGCTTTTTGGCATGTGGGGTTCGGATGACTTGCTTTTTCTGAGGTGTGGGGACTATGATCTGGGAGGGAGCTTGAGCTGCTCCCAAGGGAAGCACCATAATGAGCAGTGGTGTTACAATGGGGGAAAGAATGGTGGAACCTTGAAACTGCTCAGGATAGTTACTCTCACCTGGCTCAAAGTGGACGATGCTCCATCTTAATTCGAACATATTTTCTTCCATCTAGAGCAGCATCGGCTGGATTACTTCGTCGGTTCCCACTTTTGACTACTTTCTGCCCCATCACCCTCTCGGCCTTGTGGCATCAAGGCTCCAAAAAGGTACTTGGTTTTCCCTTCTCTTACATCGTAGGCCACTCCTTTCCAGGACTCCACCTCTCTGCACAATGCTTCCTTCGTCAAGATAAACCTTTGTGGCATCAACGTAAATGTGCTCAGGTTGACACACCACAATCTTAGGTAAGTATGCGTGTGGGAGGCGCCAAACCAGAGCTTATCTAAGAATTCATCCAAGAGAGCCTTGGATACCCTCTCTATGGACTAAATGGTGTCAATATCTACTCATACCAGCTCTGGAAAGCTTTCTCGTTGATTTCCTTTATGTTGGGATACCCCAATGCCTTCCACGGTTCGTACATAAGCGTAATTGGTTGGTCTTCAGTAATGGTTGCCATTTACCTTTCTGGTGGTAGCCTCCATTTCCACATTTCTAGTGCCATTAAAAAGTACCTAAACACAAACCTATTGCTCCTCCTATACACATCTTCACAAGCCTCGAATAGTTCATTGAGCACGAAGGTTGACCAGTTGAGTACTTCTCCTTGGAAACAATGTTCTGCAATTGAAATGTTGTCCAAGGTGCACTCATTCCTTGTGAAATGCCTCATTGTTTTACTTACATTGAGATAGCAAGCAAACTTGATATTATCCTTGTTAATTTTGTCCAGCTTTGCACCCCTCCCACCTCACTCTGTCCCGTATCTGGCATAGATGTTGTTCTCTGCCTGCTTCTTTCCCCGCTTGACCCTAGCCGAGAAAGCTGTGATGACTACATTTCCAAATTATGCAAGCCCGGTGAGTCGATTGATATCCTCGACATGAATGGGGTATTCCTTATCCAACCATAGCGACCCACAATGCATCCTGCTTGCCAGCAATTTTGTGCACTGCATGGTGGAAAATTGGGTGCCGAATACGGGAAAATTTCTTAAGTGGAATATAGCGTGGACCTCTGCATCTCCCTAATCTCATCTCTGATTCTGCAGGTCCTGGTGCCATCCTCCTTTTGAAATTCTTCTGCATACACCTCCCTTTTCATGGCCGAAAACTGGAAACCATCTATGAAGTCACTGTCGATTATATTCGACCTGTCAGACATCCCATAAAAATCATCCACTGCTTCAATTCATGCATTTAGAATGTTCTGTGGGACTAATATTATTCCTTTCGCCATCATTTCTCTTTTGCAGTAAAGTATCTGCACTGTAAGTTTCTTGCTTCTCTTCCTTTGCCCCTGTTCTTCAGAGTGATCCTAGAATTCTTCTATGATTTGAAATTCTAGAGTCTCGTGCATCCTCCTGCAATTTAAGTAGCCAACACTAACATGATGTCCCCTGATTGACAAGGCTTTAATCAACTAATTAATCCAGTGACCTTTCCATGTATTCTAGCTATATCTTGCCACCATCGGCCGACTTGGAGGTGACAACTATGACGTGGTCTAGAAAGTACAGATTGGGCTGCATAGAATCTTTATTTTTCCATGATGGGTTTATTTATTAACTAATTCTGTGCTTAACGGGAAATATTTTGCGACCCTATCTTGACAGTTGCCTTATTAATTACTTAATCAAGAAATAAATTTTGGTACAGTGGATGGGATATGTACTTGAGTGGGCATCAATTCTGGAAAAGGTTCAGACCTACATGTATTCTGCTGATTAGGATGACCTATGTGACCATTGTCTCTGCTGACTAAGCCTACCAATGTGACCACTGACACTACCCCCTCCCCCAAACCGGAAATGGGTTGGTGCATCCTAAGCTTTGCCGCAACCTTATTATTCGAACTATATATATATATATATTTACTTGCGGAAGGGCTTCAGGCGTGCACCATTCACCCATCCCTCTAGTAGGAGTCCATCCAGTTGCATGAGTCTTACGACGCTTGATTCTCTTATTTCTGTGATTATGAATGGGCCTAACCAGTGCATCTATAGTTTTCCTGGGAACTTCTGGAACTTGTTGTCATAAAGGAGCACCTGGTCTCTGATTTCAAATGAATTCTTCTTAATGTGCCTATCATGCCAAGCCTTTTGTCTTTGTTACTTGACTAATTGATGGAACTCTACTAGGAACCAGGTTTCATCGAATTCCATCAATTGTCTTAGCTTGTCCCGCAAGGCACTTCTATCCGTCATTCCCATAGCTTTTGAGATGAGCATGCTAGGCAGTATAAATTCTGTGGGTACCACCACTTCTCTGCCATACACAAGCTGAAATGGAGTTTTATTGTGCAGTATTTTTAGTGTTGTCCTCTATTCCCATAGAGTCGCTGGAATTCTTTCATCCCAGTCATCCCAGTTGGAAGATATGACTTTTGTTAGCCCTTTCTCTAGTATTTTGTTAAATTCTTCTATTGCATCCCTGACTTGCAGATGATAAGGACTACTCTTATTATGCTAAACCATAAAAGCTGTTAGCAGAGCCTCAATGGTTTCATTTAGAAAGTGGGTTCCCTGGTCACTTGTGAGGCTCCTTGGGCATCCGAACCTTGAAATAATATTTTCAAAAATGAACCTTGCTGCTATTTCTATTGTGCAGTCTTTCACTAGCGCGACCTTTGCCCATCTTGTGAGGTATTCTATCCCTGTAATTATATATTGGGCTCGTGAGTTTCTTGCTGGTGGAGAAATTGGTCCAATGAAGTCTACTGTCCACTTATTAAAGATTTGCATCGAATAGACTGGGTGTAGTGGTAGCTCATCACGTCAGGAAGGCTTACTGACCCTTTGATAGGCATCACACTCCTTGGAAAATGCTTTAGAATCCTTATGGATAGTGGGCCACCATAATCATGCGTGTAGTATCTTTCTTGCAATGGACTTGCCTCCTACATGGCCTCCCGCAACTCCTGCGTGGCACTCCCATAGGACGCCCTTTCTTTCATGCTACAAGACACAGCGTCTTGAGAATTTGATCCAAGCCCATTTTGTAGAGGTGTCCCATGGTGAGCTGCTAATTTGTTGCTATGACCACCAATTGTTATCTTTGTGTTGTCGTGTAACCCTCTGGGCAACGACCTGTTGTTAGAAATGTAGCAATCTCTTCTAGGTGATCGAGAATTGCCTCTATCCTAAATAGGTTGGCATTAGGCAACCGATCGTCTATTGCTCCTTCATTCTCCCCTGTATCCAAGCGTAACAGGTGATCTGGTCCTACATTAAACCTATTGATCTTAATAACCACTTCAAATGTGAATTCCTGGAACAATAAAAGCCACCTGCATGTTCTTCCTTCTAGTACTTGCTTGTTTACTAAGTATTTCAGTGCGGAATGATCTGTAAAGAATTTGAATGGTGTACCCAGTAAGTAGTGCCTGAAATTTTGGAGAGAGTAGACCATTGCCAAAGCTTCTCATTATGTTGTTGTGTATTTCCTTTCTGCCGTAGATATCTTTCTGCTAGCGTAGTATATTGGATGGTCCATCCTTTCTCCTGGTTGCACTGAGACCGCACCTAGCACTATTCCATACGTGTTGATGTGCACGTGGAACATTTTGTTCCAGTCGAGGTACATTAATATGGGGGTGCTTACTAATATTTCCTTCAGTTTATTCAGAGCTTCTTGACAGTCTATAGTCCAGATGAACTCTTTTGTCTTCCTTAGCAATTTTTCAATCAGGGTTGTTATGGTTGCATAGTTCCTGATGAACCATTTGTAGTACCCCATGTGGCCCATAGTTGCCCTTAGTTTTTTCACATTGCGTGGTGGTTCCATGTGGACAATTGTTGCAACCTTGGCGTGGTCCACACAAAATCCATCTTTGCAGACGATATGGCCCAATAGAGTTCCAAAGGGAACTGCGAAAATACATTTTTTTATAGTTAAGGAAATTTTCAACTGTCTGCACCTCTCAAACATCACTCTCAATAAGCTAGTATGCTTCTTCAATAGGTTGTATACTATCTAGTTATCTATGTAAACTTCTAGTAACTTATGAATATAATCCCGAAATGTAGTTATTACAATCCTTGAGAAGACTGTTGGCACATTCTTTAATTCAAATGGCATTACACTGTATGCGTACGACCCCCACTCAATCATGAAAGTTGTTTTCCTTTTTTCCTCTTCATCTATTCGGACCTGGTGGTAACCTGAGAACCCATCTGTAAACAAGTATGCTTCATTCCCCGCAACATTGTCTAGGACTTCATCGTTGAATGGTGTGGGGAACGGGTCATGCACGCATGCATTGTCCAAGCTTCTGTAGTCGACGCATACCCTAATTTCAGTTGCATCTTTCTTGTTCTGAATAACTATGGGGCTTATCCATTCAGCTTCATCTACCATAAATATGATTCCTGCATCCAACATTTTGTCAGTTTCTTTTTTAACTTTCTCTTTTACCCTTGGGTTTAGTCGGTATGGTCTGTGCTTTACTTGGTCAGGCGCCTAGTTTCAGAACTATTTTCATTTCTCACAGGTTACCTTTTATCCCCTTGAGTTCTGCCACTTAAGCTAGGAACAGGTCCTGGTATTCTTGCAATAAGTAAAAATTTCTTTGGTGGTTTGTTCATCCCAGTAGTCTCCCACCGATGCTACCTTAGGCTTATATTCCATCCCCACATTCTGTATTCTTAGCTTCACCGGTAGCAGATGGGTACCTTTCATCAAAGGTTCTCCTGAATACCCCTTTCCCCTTCTATTTCTTCAAAGCTAGGTGTCTAAGACCCTCCAATCCGTCCTCCTCTGGTTCTGCATCTATTTTTTCATAGGTCATAGATGTTGACGATTCCATATCGTACAAGCATTGCAAAAATTTTCTCTCATGCCCCACTTCAACTAATGTCTTTGGGGTGAACAGAACCCCTTTTACTACCTGGAGTACCTCTGTCATTTGTGCCTCATTGCCCTTTAATGAAAAATTACCGATGAATTGTGCCTCAAATGTACCCCAACTAGTCATCTGTCATTGTAGCTCCTCCTGGATATACCAAGCTTGGGGGACAATGTCGAGGGTATGTATAAACGCATGTTCCCATTGATTTCTTGGCAGTCCTTGACTTTCCCAGTTGGTCATGCAGTCTTTGATGTGCTTCTCGGGACTTGAATTCCCCATGGATTTCCCTTCATCCTATGGCCGATCTTCCTCCCTACCAAACCTCTCCTTCATTGCTTTCTTAGTGTGCCTCCAGTCTTTTAATACTTTGCAGTGCACCTTCCACCATCTTACTGGCGTTGCCATAAGCGTGATGCCTAGAAAAGGAATCCTTTGGTCTTCTGCTATGTCTTGGTCCACCCTGTCTAAAAAATGATCTACTGGCTCATGGCCATAGTACTTCAAGTAGTCGTCCATTCCCATGTCTCCCCAGTTTACTCAGATTATCATTGCACATCATTGAGCTGTCAGTTCGTATCCACCCTGCTACCATGCATCCCATGTAGCTTTTGAACTAGTTTCCAAGCTTTGAATGCTTCTCCAACTAACAAATCCTCCGGCCAGAGGATTTATGTAGTCCTCCCTTTTCCCTATTGTGAGCATATATAGTTGGTTTAACACCCCTGGTTCATCCCTATTGTCTGCTGGCTCTACAAACGTAGGTCCTTGGTAGGGGTCTAATGGCTGGATCACCCTTAGCCATCTGCTTCAAAAATCATCAGCTCCTTCAAATCTATGATGCCATAGTTTTCATATGCCCAGTCAATCCCTAAGAGTGCTAGATACGAGTCTTTATCCCCCATAATGTCAATCACTTCGAACTCGATGTGTGTTTTCACCCTTGCTACATCCACCTCTACATTTTCCAATCTCCTGATCGGCAATATGAAATACTAATTCGCCATTCTTAATTGAATTGGCAGGTACTTCAGTTGTGGCTTCCCCATTTCCTGCCAAGTCTTCCTAGGTAGGATGTTTACATCTGACCCTAAATCTAGCATGGTGTCCCTTATCTAGAACCCTGCCACTTGTGCATTGATTTGAAACTCCTTTCTGCTCCTTTTCTTAATCCTCTTCACTCTCCTGGAGGCTTTCTCTAGCAAGGTTGCACACAGTCGTCCCGCTCCCCCTTCCTCCATGGATACTATGGCCTTTAAGCTTTTCCGTAATTCCTTCAGCATGGCCTCATCCTCAACAATTTTCAAGAACAATTTAAACCAATCCCTAATCAGTTGAGTGTGATCGGGCACGTGGACTTGTGGTCTTTGGGTGTCCCTATCTTCAATCATTCCCTCGAACAATTTGGTTTTTTCTTGATAATATTGTCTTTGGCGCTCAGGCTGATATGCCCTCTGTGGTGATGTCGATTTAACAATCAAGGGGGGGTCCTCGGCGTAGCGGTCCTCCCCTGTCTTATTCCCTCCTCGAGTGACTATATTGATATTGGTCGCGGGGAAGCCATTGTCGGTCCAAGGCTCAACATTCACCAAGTTGGCCCGCTGTTGTTGGGTTCTCTCTTCCCACTTTGCAATGGCTTTGGGTAGTCATCCGTCGCATGGGTTTTAACTTTTCACTGTGAACACTAAGGTCTCCTCGAGAGTAGGCATTCTCTTGCGACATGTCCTTCTTGGTCACAGTTGTAACACCTTAAGGGCCCTCTTCCTCCCATTCTTTCTTCACGTCCATTTCCTCCTCGCCGCCCTTGACTCACTTCATTGGCCCTGAACATGGATCTATCCATTCTTTTTCCTAAAGCTTCCAGCGCTCGACATTGATCGGTGTGATGAGTTGTAGAACTCACAATAGTTATTATTGGGGACATTAGAGTATTTTTTCAGAATTGGGCACATCTGCAACAGGTGTCCATATGCCCTACAAATCTCACATAAGTCTTGGTTATTCCTTCCTCGGAAGGGTCCTTGCGCTCCGACTGCTGCAACCCCTGCTGTGGAAGGGGCCCTTGACGACCCCGCCACCCCCTTGGGTGATTAACTCCCCGCAACCATGGGAATTTTTTTGTAACATGCCCTTCCACCGGGAAATGGGTGCACCAAACATTGGGCCTGGCTGGTCGTACGACTCGAGATCCCTCAACTTCTTGGTAAAGTTTGCAATCTAGCTCTGCAAGCCTATGATCGCCAGATCTTGTAGATTTGTACCTCCCTGGTATTCATGGGGGTATCCTACCAATGCTTCTATTTGAGATGCTTGCTCCAATGCATCCTGCAGGGTTCCTATCTTATATTGTGTCAATAGTGTTCTAATCTAAGGCAAGAGTGCCTTGATAAACCAATCTCGCTGGTGGTTTGGGTCCAGGGTGTAACTCATCTTAGCGATGGCATCCTTAAACCTTTGCATGAGCTACCAAGACGTCTCACCCTCCCTCTTCTTAATTTCCCATAGCTTTGATAACCCTTGTTGGTCTGTCTATGGCACCTTGAATTCTTGCACAAATCCCCTTTTAATATCATCTATTATGAGATTCTAGTTCTGCTCTGCCCACTTTATGAACCAATGTAGAGCCCGTTCTCTTAGCGTGGTCTAGAATTCCACCGCCCGACCATTATCCAAGTCTAACGGGCTCTCTAGATGGCTTCGCAACAGTACCAGTGCTACTCCACATCCTCATTCTCCATTTTTGCAAATTCAGTGTATCTAGGAAACAACCCTGCCATACTACTCTGAGTAACAACACAAAACCTTTGATTCTCAGCTGTTGGGATCCCTGTAGTCCCAAGTTACTGCTATAACCAGTTCTTGTATTACTTCCAATATTGAGGCTGGCCATGTATTTCTCCCGTGCACTATACTCACACTGCCTTGGCTAAGCTAATGACAAATTCCTCTCATTTGTGATAAGGTACCAGGGGAAGGTTGGGGAAAACGCCATTATGTTTCGAGGTTGGGGCTGCTGAATTTTGTTGGATGCTTCTTCCTCATCAAACAACCTCCTCATCCCATCGCCCACATTATCGTCATCTATTTCCTCATGCCAATATGGTTTCTGAACTCGCGATTATACTTCCACAACCTGCAGGGAATGTCCCCCATCTGTTCCACATTCTGATTCTACTTCTGCAACCTTCCAAGATGGTCCTCCTTCGGTTTCCTGTTGTGACCCTAGTTTCACAACCTGCAAGAAACATCCTTCTTAATTTTCCTAGCTCTGACATCCCTCTCTCCCGCACTCAATTTGCCTAGTGCTATCTTCTCCCTCCTCTTCAACTCAAGGTTTTCCTATCACCACTCTTATTTTGTGGGGCCCCCTCCCTCTCTTCCTTAGAGCCTACGCTGCTCTTGCCTGCCACTTGTTCACTAGCAATTCCCTCCTCTGTGCTCTAACATCCCTAGCTCTTTTCAATCCTTCTGCATCCATCCCCTCACAGCATCCCTATCCCTCTGTAGGCAACATTTCCCCTATAATTCCTTCCCCCGGTACTGGGGTTTTACGCCTCCATCCTGACAATGGGTAAGGATAGTAGTCCTTCCTCTACCATAAACATCTTAATCCACATCGGGATTTCTCTTATCAACTCCCCCCTAGCCCAAATCCGAACACAACTTCTGCCTTTTAGAAAGATTGGCAGCTTTCCGCAGCAAACTCAACCACGTACCATTCCACCATAGTCTTCACCTAGAAATCGACTACTCTCATCTGATCATTATCTAGTTATTGTAGCAATGCAATATCAGATGGAGTCCAACTATGGTGAACTCTCACCGATCCACTTAATTAACTCTTCCTCTTCATCTCTCTCAACCAATTGTATAGGTCCTCGGGGAACTTGCACCAGAAAATTTCATACTGAGCATTGATGCCATCAACGTATAAAATACCCACACTTAACTTATCAATCGGTTGATCCCTATGGGCAGCTTTCTCTACCACAAATTGATCTACATTATGATTCCACCAGTCTCTGATTTCTCTTTTAAATACCCTTGACACCATATTCTGAACTTGTTCTCTCAACTTCAAGTCTAGATATTGGAACCATTTGTTGGCTCAAAAGAGTCACCAGGGAAGAGACCCTGGGTTCAGGCATAGGAGGCCAACAGTGGTCCGTTGTAGTCTAGGACAGCGCCAGCATTTTCACCTTACCCCGAAGGGCAAAGAGTCTCACCTGAGGTGTGCTGCAACCAAGAGGGAGAAGGGTTCAACATGGGGTTGAAGGAGTATCAATCAGGCACAGTCCATCACACACACACATATCCATTATACTATAAACAGAGATAACAACATCCTTGAATCATACACATATATCCACTATAGAGAACACAAAGATAACAGCATCCTTGAATCAATCTATGAATTACCGTCCACATGTAACTAATAGACTATTCAAAATTTTAATAGACCCACTAAGCACGAGGCCAAATACATCAAAAGTCACAACCAACATCGGCTCTGTCTTATATTAAACTTAACATAAAAGATTAAATTATGATCTAGTATTCGCCATAAGCATTACATGAAGTACCCGGCTCATTCGTGCGGGTTCAGATTAGTTTTGCAACCAAGTCCCTCAGATCCCAGCACTCTATCATTTAGCCTTTGCAACTGTGTATCCCTTCACCTAAAAACTGACTCCTTCTTCTGCTAGTGGGTTCAACAACAACCTTTTTCCTCTCAAGTCTTCCCCTTTTATGTCATTCTCGACTGCCTGGACTACCAATTCTCGCTCGGCTATTTTCTCCCTTGGCTTCTTCTGTGCCTTCCTGCCTCCTCAACTGCCTTTGCTTTCCGTTGCCACATCGCTACCACTCTTCTACAACTATTTATTCTACCGCCCAACCGTTGCTTCCATCTGTCTCTTTCCCGCCCTTAAGTCAGTCAAAACTGGTCAAAATCTGTCAAAATTAAATGAAGGCCTCAACAATTAGACATTAATTTAGTCATTAATTTGGTCATTAATTTGGTCATTATTTTAGACATTGATTTGGTCATTGATTTAATGTTTGATTTGATCATTAATTGTCATAATTAATGACCAAATATACAACAAATATATTACTAAAAGATCATCCGAGAAAACCAATTAATGAACAAATAAAGATGATCAAAATGATGGTCGTGTTATAAGATATTGTAAATTAGACACTAATAGTCATATATATGCAAATTTTAGTCATCGTTTGAAACCAATTAATGACCAAATATATATGACTAAATTTTAGTCGTGTTATAAGATACTATCAATTAGCTACTAATAGTTGTATATATGCAAAATTTAGTCATCATTCGTAATCACAAATTTATCATTTGCATTAGTCAATTATATTTTTTGGTAGTATCATATTCATTATATAAATTACTATTTTAGTAGTTTATTTTCATTTCATTTATTTTCATTAACAATCATTATAAGCAACTAATTTAGTTGTATATTCATTTTATGTGTTCATCATTAATAAACATAAACTACTAATTTAGTAGTTTTAGATTGATTTTATGTCAAGTATAAATATAAATAATTCCAACCACATAAATTTTATTATATAAAATGTCAAGTATTACAATATGAGTTTCCAACTTAATATTGGTTGGACTATACTTTACACATAAAATATTGTTTCATCACTTCAAAACATTATCAATGTGTTGCCAAGGCATTACAGGTGAATTCACAAACAATGAAGATTTGACCATTAGTCTTTATGTGTGTCTTATGTGGGATATTGGCTATATGGGTACCACTAGACCAATGCTCTTCTCTTTCTCTTTAATTTGCATTTTGTCGCTCTAGTGTTATTGTTCTCCTCTTTATTCAATTCCTACTTCTTACCATCAACACTGAGTTCCTTTCCTGAAAAAAAGAGATACAATGCAAAGTATAAGGCATGAAAGTTGATGAACACTGGAATATAAACTAAAGTAGACTATAAAAGATTTATACAATATATACCTCAACATCAGCAATATTGTTAATGTCAATTTTCCCCATAAAAGCAAGAAACTTGAACAATTTTTCTTTAGTTGGGCAATAGTGGCCACTATGTGGCGAGATGACCTATATAAACAAAGCAAATAAAACATCACCATAAAATAAATTTTGAACCTACTATGTTCTCAGTGTACAACATTTTTTCATGAAATGTTATATTCAACTAAAGTAATAAAGGCAAATAGACGCACACATTTCTATCCCAATATTTTGAATTCCCATGCTTATGGTACAGTGCAATTTTGATTTTATCCAACATAATCAAACACATTGGAGCTAGAAATTTCTATTAAGAATGTTTCATGCTTCACTTTTGTAGTTGTATTGATTCCACTAGTTATCTTTAAGAAGCAGTGACACTTCAACAATAAAACCGGTCAATTGAAATCTAATGGGTGGAGAAAAGTATTGCTAACACAATATTACAACAATAAACTAGAAAATAATAACACAAAAATTTGTAAATTGCAATACTAACCGGGAATATAGATTCAACATAGTAATCTTCAATTGTCAGCGTACCATTCTGGGAGAAAAAGAATCCAATTCCCAGAAGCCAACAAATTATGTATGCCCCTTGATTTCCCTATAATTAATTGAGCAAGATTAGCACATGCAATTTCCATTTAGAATCTCTGAAATGATTCTATAAATATTCAAAGCAAACTTAATGTTACTTATTCATTTTTCTCTAATGCAGACAAAACTGAATATGCTAACATGTTTTTGAGCTAGGGAATTATGTAATTCATTGTATCCAAAATCATTTCTTATTTTCATGACTGATTTTTTTTAATGATCATGCAATAGGCATATATTATATTTGATCAAAAAACATATTTTTCAAAATATAATCCATTTTTCTAATTCAAAGCTAAATTTCCTTCCAGTTTATGGTGTTCAATATTTCTCCTTGAACAAGTCACTGTTGTAATATATTACTAAATGAGCAGCTACGTAATGAAGTTATTAGTGGTGGAATACTAATAAATCACAAATACATGCAATAAATAACACCAATATGTCCTAGGCATGCCAAGTCTTTATCCTCTTGGTTGGAAATATTACTTCATGAAAACAACATACTTGATAGAGAACTTTTTTAAAACTAACCAATGCCAGTGTATCCAACAACAATGACATTTCTATTAGCATGCCCTCAAAATGTGTGTAAGTATCAAACACGTGTCCTGCACTTCCCTATACACACTCCTCTTTCTTCGTGTCTTCATCGGAAGCCCTCAAGTTCGATACTCTTGCAAGTACTGCTACAAAATTCTAGCTCTAAAGGCACTCTGATCTGGATTTAAATAGGAATGCAATAAATTACAGAAATAACCATAAATAAAGATATGCAATGGAAATAATACTTCATTTCATTACTATGAAATATTGAAATATGCTTACAAATAGAAATGGAAATAAACCAACTAGGGCGATGGTAGCTTATCTCAGAGAAGGGATGTGGCAGCTACATGCCTCTGAACTGTGTTACGATGAGGCTCGAATTCCTATTTATTATTGAGAAATAATGGAAAACGCTAAACATCCAAAAACCTAACCCTAGAAGATGAAATGCCAAATTGTGGGCCCCATTTTGGGTAAATTGGTACATCAACTTCCCGGGGTCATAACTTTGGCATACGATCTTCGTTTGATGTGCATAATAGCTCGTTAGAAAGATCTATCTAAGGACTACAAGTTTGGGAAGAGAAACATAATCCATGGACCCATGTCGTTCCCGGATTTCCCAAAAAAATGTCATTTAGGGCCTCAAAATGGCTCTGAAAGTTCAGGACCTGAAAAACTACTAAAAATAATAAATTGTGCTACAATTATGGAAACTAAAAAACTGAAAGAGACAGTTGTGGGGGTCCATGTGGGATAGGTGGGTAGTGACCAACATCCACTTGGATCATTCCTCCCCCCTTAGGAAGCAATGGTCCCCATTGCATTGATTTCCTCCCCGAGATGAGGAAACTTATGTTAAGCTAGGTCCCTAGTGAGCTATTCTGCAATCTCTGATGTGTCCAGTAATGGTGGGAAGCATGGTCGAGGGCGATCCACATTGAACACTCGGTGCAAGTGAAGGAATGGGGAAATGATGTGCTCCAAAGCATTGTTTCCCATAGCCTTGGTAATGGTGTAAGGACCATATCAAAGTGGTCAGAGCTTCTAATGGGCTCTTGCAAGGCGTTCTTTCTGCAGATACAACCAGAATTTGTTGCCCACCTGAAACTTGTGTTGTACCTTATGTTGATCATGTCACTACTTGTACTTGGCATTTTCCATAATGGAGCGGTGATATATTGACTCGTTGAGTAGAGGTGCTCTGGGAGTCAGATCGAATGAATGCTTGATCTAACAATGCAACGGTACCCCTGTGGGTGGGGAGAAGATGTTCTTGTGTTCTTTTATGACCGTCTCCATATGTTGTTGCTGCTTCTTGGAGGAACCCTTCGCAGGGGTCATGGATGTGGCTACGATCTTCCCCTTACTTTGGGAGAAAACTAGACAAAAAATGATTTTTCTAGTCTGGGAAACGATCTTGCTGCATTTCTTAGCATAGATCAAAGAGGTGGTGGTATGTGGGGCTACCTCTGGTATCCTGTATAATAAATTACCCAAAGAAATAATAACAGCACAAGGCCTTGATTCATACACAGCATGTCATCTGCACAAGTATGGCTAGCCTAATAATACATCACAAACATCCAGAGGTGCAACATCACACAATACCTCGTCTGCGAAGGGTTTGATGATGTAGGGAAGGCAGCACTACTAGCAAACTTGGAAGTCTTGTCCTTGGTGAAGCCACCCTATGATGTATGTTTGCAAGTGTGGTATGGTCGGTAATCCCAACCACTTCACGAACTCTACTGAAATGAGGTTCTTTTGGCTGCCACTATCAACAATGAATTGTAGCAACGAACCCTTCACCCACATTTGTGAGTGGAAAATATGCTCCCCCTCCTCTGGATCTTCGAGCTCATTCCTCTGGATCTTGGTGGTGGCAACAATGGCACTGGGCTCCACATTAATGATTTGCTTCCCTTTGCCATTCCCTTAGTCGAGTTCTAACATAGGGTCAAAACATGCATCTGATTCTAAAGCCTTCAACCCAGCCACCAGTGAATACTTGGTCTAACTCTCACTTGTGTTATGAGTGGGGATCTTGTGGAACTCACACCACTTTCCAGTGTCCTTCAACTTCATGGTGTTGTTCTTTTCTTGTGGTTTCAATAGGTTTTCTTGGGTCACCCTACCTTGGCTTTGTCCTTTGGTGTTCGGGTTCACAGATCCAAAGTCTCACTTCTTTTGTTTAAACTTCTACTCGATCTTGTTAGCGTATCAATACGCCTTGCCGATCGAGGAGATTTCCAGGAAATCCATCTCATCCTAGATGTGCCTATGTAGGAAGTCAAGGTATTTGAGTACCAAATGCAGCTTAGAATCCTTCATACCCAACTGTGTGCAAAGGGTATAAAAAGTGTTTGTGAATTCTGGTACACCTTGGTCCCTTCCTTGCCATAGCGTGGTCCAATTTATGTATTTGTCCTCAAAGCTTTTGACAGGGTAGTACTACTCCTTGATGGCATCCTGGAATGAATTCCAAGTGGGTGAAACTGAAAATAGTGAGCCCGTACTTTCATCCTTCTGCTCGCAGCAGGTTTCCCACCATTCCTTGATGTGGGGGGCTACATTGAGAAGAGAGAAAATAATCTTTTCCCGACTAGAAAAGTCATGAATAGAAAAATAACCCTCTAACAATTTTAACCATTTATCTATGGCGTCTACATCTATCTAACCCTCAAATATGGGGATTTCTAAATTAAATCGTACCTTAAACGGTGTGGTGTTTCCAAAGTAGCTGTTGGAAGCTGATGCGTTGCCTCTGGGTAATCGCTGAAGAATCTAGGAAAAGTTGTCCATCATCACGTTCCTTTGTCGTTTGAGGGCTTCTTCGAGCAATATTTTGATAGGATCTCCTGCCCCCTCATCTTTCTTTTCATCTGCCATGGGAGGTCGTCGGGATTTGTGAGGCTGGTCTTGCAAAGGTTCAACCAGTTCAAGCCCTAACTCCTTATATCCCGACCTCGTTGGGGACATGCATAGAAAAACAGAGAAAAAGCAGACCGCTCTGATACCACTAATCCAGATTTAAACAAGAATGCAACAAATTACATAGATAACCATAAATGCAGATATGCAGTGGAAATAATACTTCATTTCATTTCTGTAAAATACTGAAATATGCTTACAAATAGAAATGGAAATAAACTGGATAGGGCAATGGTAGCTTATCTCTGAGAAGAGATGTGGTGGCTACATGCCTCTGAACTGTGCTACAATGAGGCTCGTAGGCCTATTTGTTGTTGAGAAACAATGGAAAACCCTAAACATCCAAAAACCTAACCCTAGAAGATGAAACGCCAAACTATGGGTCCCGTTTCGGGTAAATTAGTACATCAACTTCCTGGGGTTGTAACTTTGGCATACGATCTCCGTTTGATGCAAACAATAGCTCATTAGGAAGATCTATATAAGGACTAAAACTTTGGGATGGGAAACATCAACTCAAGGATCCATGTTGCTCCCAGATTTCCCAAAAAGCGTCATTTAGGGCCTCAAAATGGCTCTGGAAATTCAAGACCCGAAAAAACTGCTAAAAATAGTAAATTGTGCTACAATTCCGGAAACTAAAAAACTGAAAGAGACAATTGTGGGGGTCCAAGTGGGATAGGTGGGTGGCAACCAAAACATACTTGGATCACACTTAGACTTCAAATAGATGAATGTATTGTATCTTCGTTCTAAATGATAGACACTGTGATGGAAGCATCATGGAAAAATGGATGCAATTTGTGGTCATCAATTGGAAAATGAATTAATTACTCTCAATCCTAGTAATTTTGATACTATTTAAGATTTCATTTCCAAGTTCTATCTCTCTAGCCTCAATTAAAAGATTGTAAAATTGAGAAAAGTGATGAACAACTCATTTTGGCAGTGCTCTCTAAGTTAGGCAAGTTTTGTTCAGTGTTTGTTTCCACATTTATATTGAACTCAAGATGCCTTGGGCCAATCTTTTGTGAGTCTTCCTGCTTTTGATTCTTTTACTGAACAACTACTTGCGAGCAGGATAAACTCATCGAAATGGGTGCTCTTGGCTGTGGAATTTTTATAGCTATCTCACCTTCAAATTCAAGGATACAACATAAAAAGGAATCTAAGGGAAACAAATTCAAGGTAAAAAGGAGTGTTAACTTTTCAAATCCCTCAATGAAACAAGATTTTAAAGGAAATAATAGACCTCTTAAATGTGAATTTTATGGAAATGTCATTCAAATCTTGTTTGTAGAAATTAGTTGCCTTCACTTCAGAAATGAAGAAACACAATTTAATTGTCAATCTATCTTCTTTTGGCAATCATATAAGAAATGCTAAACCAATCTCTATGATTGCAAGTTTCTTCTTACCTAAATGGATAATTGATTTTGGAGCAACCCATCACATGGTTGCACCTAAGAAAGTGTTTGCTTCCATTAATTCATGTAGTACAAAGCATATATTTATGGACAACTCTTCACCTTTACCACTTCAAGAGCAATGTTCCATTGAAATGATAGATGACATGATCAACAATGTTGTATATGTTTCTAGTCTTTCAACTAATTTTCTCTCAATTTATCAGATTACATATTTTGTTTCAAGGAAAACAATCTTGTTTACTCTTTATTTTTGTTTCATGAAATTGAGGACCCTACACAAATTGTTTCCATAGGGAAAGTGGATCATCATGCACACTTGAACTTATTTTTTCATTTTGTAGTGGAGCCTCCTATCAATGTATTACTTTTTCACTCAAATGAGTTGACTAAATTATGACATGAGACGTGGTCACTTAAACTCTTGTTATGATTAGCAACTAAGTAAAATTTGGTCACTAATCTTATGCGTATTTCTCTTTTTGATGGTGTTTGTACTGGGTGTGTTCTTGGAAAGCATCTTCAAGGTACTTTTGTTAAGGGAAAATATTGGAGAGCTTCTAAAGGTCTTTAACTTGTTCACAATGATGTTGCAGGTATTATTCCTATCTTTTCATTTCAAAGGGCTCATTATCTACTTACATCCATTGATGACAACTCCAAACAAACTTGGGTCTACTTTTTAAAGAACAAAAGTGAGGCTTTTGACACTTTTATTGAAGCAATTTGGAAATGTTTATCAAATGTTTGCAGAGAGTTAAAGACATAATGGTATTGAATATGTCAACCTCAAATTTGAAGACTATTATGCACTTATTGTATTCAGTTGCAACATATGGTGTTCAGTAGTCCACAACAAAATGATTATCCCTCTCTTTTTCAACTGTTATAAGTACTTTGTACATGGGTACCTATCATGGCCGTGTAACCGAGACCCATTTTTGGAATTTAGCCTCCTTTTTAATACTCACCTAAGTTTCACTTAAGGGGTTTGTTAGTGTACAGACATTTGTAAGTTAACTTGGGTAAATCATTAAATAATTGTATACTTGCAACTATCCTTCTTAAATGTTGGATTCCTCCCAGGTTACTATAAATAGAGGGTTTCCCCTTGTATTTCTTAGCAGCAGATCTAATAGATGCAATAATTCTCTTGTTCTTTTTATTAGCTTTGATTCTATGTTAATATTTTTCTGTACTATTGTCGATATGGAGTTTTACCATGTTATGATCGTGTTTTATTTGGTTTGATTCCACATTAGTGGAGGCTATTGCACTTTCAGGTTTTCAGATTTCTCTATTTGTCTGACATTAATTTTTGCATATATTTTGGAAATATTTGGAGCAGGTTAGCAGGTGCTAACCTGAGCTCTCTGAGACTGTTAAACAGACATGGTTAACGAGAAACAAATGGAAAGATAAAGCATGCAATGCATTTTTATTAACAATCTGATATACATTTATAGTACATTTGGTGACCGTTGGGATTCACATCCCAAGGTCTCTTGGACTGCTTTGTCCATTCGGCTTCCACGCTAACCCTTTAGGATTAGGTTTCCAACATTCCCCCCCTTAATCCGAA
Source organism: Pinus taeda (assembly GCA_000404065.3). Classification (NCBI taxonomy): domain Eukaryota; kingdom Viridiplantae; phylum Streptophyta; class Pinopsida; order Pinales; family Pinaceae; genus Pinus; species Pinus taeda. The sequence continues at coordinate 17,530 of APFE030507870.1, read as the reverse complement.
GGGTTATGTATGAGTCCAAGAAAAGAGTTGTAATACAAAATGTGCAATAATGCATGGTAGCACTAGGCTGAATGTGCTCTATGAAATGTTGGTAAAAAAGGGTGGTGGTTTAAGGATAGCCACCAACACTGGAACGCTTAGTGCAGTTCCCGGAACTCTTCCAAAACTGGCAAGAAGCTGTAAGTCTTCTGCTAGAGGAAGTGATCCTATTGTTTTAAAGAGGGAAACCTTCAACCGTAAAAGGGAGGCCTCACCCCGCATAAAAGGTAGAACTTCAACCTGAAAAGGGAAGTCTCAACCTCTGATGGTTTAAGGATGACCAACAACTCTGGAATGCTTATGCAATTCCTGGAACTCTTCCAAAACTGGCAAGAAGCTGTAAGTCTTCTGCTAGAGGAAGTGTTCTCAATTTTGTCTCCAGAACTCTTCCAAAACTGGCAAGAAGCTGTAAGTCTTCTGCTAGAGGAAGTGTCCCACATCGTCAACTGAAGGCATGTTCAGGCATCTTTGTCTCTGGCTACAACTCTGAAGCTGGTGTGGCAGGTTGTGGCTTAGGCTCGCTTGATGTGGCTTTGAAGCTTGTAGATGACCATCATTTCCCCCTGTCAGATACAAGGTGAGAAGATGGAGAAAACTCAACTGCAAGACTGTTCAATATTCTGGAGCAAGTTCTGACATGTGTTTGGAATATCTTCTTGGCTGTTGATGCCCATTGCCAAGAAGCGATCCATCCTAGATGAATCTTTGTTCTTGCAAGACGTTTGTTTTTGAAGCATCTGTTTGAAGAATGACTGGTGTTATGACAGTGCTTACATGGATGAAGATAAAAAAAGTGATCTTTCAGATGGCCAACTCGATCACAGTGTTGGCATTTCACGATCTGTTGTTGTTGTTGCTGCTGTGGAAGAGGAGCAGAGTCTGGAACAGCTGAAGCTGAACTGTCATGAGGAGCAGGTGAACTGTCATTAATGAAACCAACACTCTGAAACTGAATGGGTTTTGAGTAGTCTGGAATATGAAAGGACAAGTCCTTGTCATATCCAAGACCGGTTCTGTGCTTGTTGTGGACAAGCTGTTCCCAAGGTCTGATGATGGGATTGGGAAGTGCAGATTGAACTTCTGCATCTGCATGTAACCTTGCTGCTTTGTTTGAATGAACAGGAGCATTATTGTCTTGCTGTTTATGGGAGTCTGTTTCAATCTTCTGAACAAAAACAGGTTCAGAAAGATGACTCCATTGCTGTAGTTCTTCTTGTTGTAGCTGCGATTCAAGCTGCAAAAAAACAATCTTTTCTTGTGCATATTGTAGACATGTCTGAATTCTTGAGAGAGAGCCTTTGCTGATTTGTAATGTGTCATTAACAGTGGATTGTATAAGAGTGTTCATGAACTCTAATACTTCAGTAATTGTAGTCATTTTTCTCAATAGAAATGTACCCTAAATAATCACAATGCTTGCAACCAATAGCAGACAATCTGGTGCATAAAATGGTGATATCACCCCAACAATTAAAGCAATCTTCTCATTAAAATCTGTTGAGAAAAAAAAAATTGTTTGTTGCACATAAATTTATGCCCAAACTGCACAAGTAAATTGAACAAGAAACATCTTTAAATTGGATCTTCCAGAATACTCCTTCACTTTCAAATCAGAAAAACTTCAGTAATGCCTTCAATTTTGCCTTCCCAAACTTCTTCTGTCCCATTGTGCAGTTGAGATCTCCCACGATGAGGAGCGCTTCATTCTCCAAGATACCAGATGCAATGAAATATTCCCGATAGGAAGCACGGTCCTTACAAGGAGCATATACATTTAATATATGAATCCTGTCGGCACATCCTCTAAATTTAGCAGAGATCGAGATTCCCCCAAGGCATCTGTATGATCTACCAGAGATCCATCTCGGATCCCAAATCACCGCTAATACTCCAGAAAGCCCCGACGCCTCCGTTGCCGCTATATACCACTAGGGAAACATTCTTCTAAGAGAGTGCGCTAACTGTTGTGCATTGTTTCCTGAATTAATATCAACCTTCTAGACAGAGCGAGAGCCGATGGGGTTGAAGCGCAGCGATAGTGTCAAGAGGTCCCGAATCCAAGAGAAGTTCAAGTAGCGTTTGTATACAGCCCCATGGACAGGAAAGAAAAACCAAGCTCTTTGAGAAAAACTAAGGGAAGAAAACAAAGTTGGTAGGAGCTACAAACTCCCCGCACCAAGGAGCTCGGGGCAAAGAGTACCAAACCGAAAGGTTTGCAAAATAGACGAGCGAGAGTGTATAGTCCTTAGCTGCCACCTGTAGAATGAGAAACAAGCAAAACACTCGGAAAGGAGGCAGTTGTCCGAGAAGGTATGTGGCGAGCGAATGTAGAAAGGGCCACGCAGGCTGGAGAAAGGGGGGAGGCTCAGAAATGGAAAGCTCTGTACACAGAAAGGATTATGTATGGTTACACACCTGTAAGCGAATGGATGGTCTCTATCGCAGCGCTTCTCCGCTCGGTCTTCTCCATGACCAACTTACTTTGTGAAAGTGATTCTCGGAACCGACACTCGCATTTTGCTCCACCAAATTGAATAAATTTTTAATCTTAAAAAAAACGTCGGCCTGGCCTATATGTCACTTGATAACTATCAAGTTGCAATCCATCAACAAAGAATGCTTTGACTTCAATATGTGAACTGCATTGGATGATGCACAGACAGTTCGTTGTGTTGACTCGTTTTCCAGCTATGTTTCAATACCAAACAGATTTTGGAATGCCTGAACCTGCGTGAGTAGTTCAACACAGGCGCTTCACTTCCTTTCAAAATGGTCTTTGATATACTTCTAGCCTCTGTCTACTCATTTGAACCAACGTCAATTGTCCAAAACAGGCGCTACACTTTTTTTTTTTGGAGAGGGCACTAAAACACCGTATAGCCAAAAAGAACTCAACATATATACCAACGTTCAAAATAGGAGCAGCGTTCTCCGCCAGAGCAGCATTCTTGCGTTACATATCAAAACAGCTCTGAGATGCCAGTCCAGCTCTGAGATGACAGGCATATTTTAGAGCGTTAGAGTAGGTGGACAGTGAGGGAGAGCGTTTTTAGGAAAACGCATCTGATAAGATGTCAGACTCACATTCACAGCGTAACAAAGCGTAGGTAATGAGGTTAGGGCAGCTCTATTCAAGGCAGCTCACAGGCCACACATCATGGCTCTGATACCATGTTAAACAGACATGGTGAGGGAGAACAATTAGGAAAGATAAAGCATGCGATACAATTTTATTAACAAATTGATATACATTTATAGTACAATATGGTGACCGTTGGGATTCACAACCCAAGGTCCCTTGGACTGCTTAGTCTGTTCGGCTTCCACACTAACCCTTTAGGATTAGGTGTCCAACAACAGCTAAGGAGATAATTAAAAATAAAGATACAGATATTCAAGCTCTAAGGAAAAAAATCAAGCTTCAGACCATAGAGCACCCTCAGGCCAAAGAAGTAACTAACCTGGAGATAGAAAAATAAAAGTTGTTCAAACTGATAGTTGAACAGAACACTTAAATTCATAAAATGGCGACATACATCAAGGCACTGTTAAACTAGAAGGAACAATTAATAGCTACCATGTACATTGGTATAGCAGGAAGTACAACAAGCAGTAGAAACATCCACTAGAAATTCTTCTGAAAATCTAGTCAAAGCTTTGGTAGAACTATCAATAACAAATATGGAAGAAGAGAGGTTGATGACAACATTGACAAAGATGGAGGAAAGCAAGATCAAAGCTGATAATGAGTATCTAATGGAGGTACAGAGGAATTTCAAATTGAATCAACAAATTGAAAAATATGAGAATCAATCTTTGACAACTCAAATGTTGGTAGAGGCCAAGCAGAGCATATGGCATAATATCAATGCCAATATTATAGAATTTTGGCCATCGTTTCAAATTATTTTTGAGAAGGAGGAGCTAGTACAAAGAGTCTACACAATAGTTCAACAAACTAAAGCTGACATTGAGCATAGACTAGGGGAAGCACACAAAATTATTAAGATGTTGAACTCCAAAACTAGAGATGAATTAGAAGAAGTCCAGATTCAAGACGAAACAAGCACATTTATGGAAGTGAAGAGAGTTTTGAAAAAGAAGTGCCTCATGATACAATTGGAGAATAAATGCAAAGAGTTGGAGTTACAGGTGAAAATATTTAACAAAAAATTTAATGTATTGTAGGAAAAATGACTTCCAGCTCTGAAAGCAAAATGATTCCATTAGAGAACTATCAAGACCAGTTATGCAACATAGCTGGAGATACTTCCAAATTCACCAAGGTCAGAGGAACAATATATGGAGAAGATTTCTTAGAAGGGGTACAACACGACCTCTACATTTAGCATGAAGTTCAGCATCTATTTCTCAATAAACCAATGTTTTAGACATATACAGAAGTAGATGAGAAATTTTGGAGCATGGTAAATGTTAGTGTCAGTCTTTGCAGCCTTCCTTCAGTGATCAAACATGCTCTTACAAAGTGATTTTAAGGTGTCAAGGTCAAATTTTGTCATTTCAATAAGTCTTCAAGCCACAAAATTTGGTCACTAGGCATTAGGTCTAGGGTTTGTTTTCACTCTTTTCAAAATTGTCCAAATGTCGGTCCATGTCACCATTCAGCTGAGTGTACCATTATTCAGAGGATTTTCATCATCATGTTAGGTTCCACTGGGTCATTTTACAGCTTGTTCATGCTTCAGTTGCCCCTAGGTAAGGTCATTTCCCTCTCCTAGGGTTTTGAAGCTAATTACTCTTGGATAGTCAAATCATTAGAAAAACTTGTATCCAGATGTTCATACACCTTCCCCTATCCTTAATTTACCTTCTTAAACACTTCCCATCACTGAGATCCCCCAAATACCTCATTTTTGCACAAACCCTAGTTTCTTGCCACAACTTGGCAATTTTCTAGGCTAGGCCTGTGTTTTTCCCTTTTGGACCCCTTCCCCTCACTCGATCTTTGAGATTACACTTTCCCGTACTTCCTAACATCCCTCCCTACTTCCCAAAATTTCCCCAAGAATTTAGAAGCCCTTTATCCCCTTCATTTCGCTTCATTTCGACAAAATCCCTTGTTTCACACATCGGGACAAGTTTCACGCAAAAGATGTTTTAAAGCAATCAAAGATGAGTTTTGAAAAAATGAGAGAGGTTTTTGTCTAGAACAGGCCAAGAAAGAAAAAATTCCTTCACTTTTTACACAGGTGTCATGGTTTTATAGAAATATAAAAAATACAATCGCCTCGGGAGAATTGATGCACCTCTGACGTGACCTTGGGAAAATCAAGTTTTCGCCTAGCGTTGTTGGTCAAATAACTTTCTTGATGAGTCAAAGGATAACTAGAAAAAAGTAGCTTTCTAATGAACTATCATGAGCTCAATTTGGTGTTGAGGAAGGCATTCAAAAGTTGAGTGCAACAGCACTCTGCCTTGAGGCAGCCTCATTTGGAACATTTTGACCAGTCTTGGGAGATTTGATTTTTGACAAGGGAAATGAACTCCAGATTAAAATATTCTGGTTGGGTTGGAAAGTAGACTCGAAGACCTTTCCAACGAGCTATCCTACGCCCAATTTGGACACTGGGAAGGCCTCCAAACGCCTCCTGCAAAATGCACTGTCATTGGGTGCGCGTGGCGCATCAGGCTGGGCGCGCGACGCATCAGGTGCGCGCGGTGCATTAGGCACAATAACGTAGTGTAAAAATACACTGGCGCGACGCATTAGAGGCGCGCGGTGTGTTGGGTGAGGCATGCGACGCACTGGGTTTTAAGGCCGAAAATTGCTTGGAAAGGCATCAAATCGCCTCCTCTCCGCACAAATTTGCAGGTAGGCTCATATCCACCACTTGTGCTTGACTTTTGAAAGATTAATGTAATGGGTTCACCATATTTTGCCTTAGAAATCCAAGTGGAAAGCCCTCCTTTGTCAATGAAATTGCTGTAGGGTTTGAATGCAAAAATTGCTGTAGGGTTTCAAAAACAGAGTGTAACCAAGGTTATCATTTTTTCCCATTTCCCTTTGTTTCCCATTCCCAAACTAACTCATCAAACTTCCTCATTAATCCCCTCATAATCCTATCATATGATCCCATACCCCCAATTCCTATTTTACAAAGTCCCAAACCCAAACCTAGTCCATATACTATACCCTATCCCAGCAGTCTCTCATTTCCCTTTGGCACACATTTGGCATTGAAACAAGGCACTAGGTTCTCATTTTTCATTCTCAAAAAACCAAACATACACTTGGCATATACTTTCAACACCATGGAGGCAAACACTGATACATTATATGACTAAGACAGTGACTTTACAACTGAAACTGCATGCACCAGGAGGGCACTAAAATGTCGAAAAAGGGAGGATAGACTTCGAATTTTGGCCGAGGCTTCATTGGCTAGACCTAATATATTATGGAGGATATTCGTTCCGAATTTGAGCAATTTTGGACAAATTTTTATCATTTTGAAATTTTTGGCTTGCAAAACAGGTTTTTTGGCTCAACGCGTAGCGCGCCACGCGCGACCCATAAGATTGGGAGGTCCAAATCACAAATCGCTTGTAGTTTTGGATTTGGCATGATGAATTATACATGCTCAGCCATTGCCAAGGCATTTCATCAAGTTCTGGGTGGCCAAAAGGCTCAAAAACACCATGAAAATCACCTTTCTGCCACTTTTTGCACCAGCAGGAAGTATGTCTAGGCGAATTCACTTTTGGAGGGTCAAATAGACACCAAATTGCAAAATTCCACTTGGGTTAGAAAGTAGACATCTAGGGCTTTCCAACAAGCCAACCTGAGCTCAATTTGGATGCCGGAAAGTGCCCCAAAAATAGGTGGAAAGGCGCGGAGCACATAGGGCTCAAGCGCGCGGCGCACAGGGTTTTTTGGTCAAATTTTCACCTTCCAGCTCTGAATTTCGGCCAGTTATGACTAGTTTCACCTCTTGATGTGATGTTTGACCCAGCTTGATGTAATTTGATGTAATTTTGGCACATTTTTACTTGTTCTAGAGGATTCATTCACTAAAAGGTGAAAATTAAATGAATGAATTAGTTTCCTAGCATATAGGGGTAAGTTGTTTGACTACCTAGATTTCAGTTCCTTGTTTAGAATTAGTTCAAACAACTCCTAGAATGATGAGCTCGAACCCTAGAGGCAAGGAAAGAAGTTAGGATGGTCTATATGATGTAATTTCTCAATCATTTTCAGAGGTTGGAGAGGTTGGACTCTTGGGAATAGCTTCTATTGTACATATCTTATCTGCATTTTTGGCAAAGGAAAGACCAGGGTTTTGCAGCACTATTTGGGATTCATGTGGCCTTATGTGTTGATGGTGTTTTTCTTTCAGTACTTGTAAGTTGTATATGTGTACCACTTTCCTTATTTAATCTTCTGCAATTGAACAAATGAAGTGTTAAGGTAGAATCCGTAATTTGCTATGCTCTACCTTTAAATTTGTTTAATTTTCTATGTTTTATTCAGTTTAAGGAGAATCCTTGAGACTTTCTTGCTCTCCTTAGCTCCTCACCAGTCAGATCTATTCATTCAATCACTTTAAAGGCATCAAAACAATCGCCTATCTTGCCCCAAGTAGACCTCTGCAAAGGCTGTGCCTCATCCTCGCACCCAAAATTGTCTTTCCCTTGAATTCAAGAAAACCCTAAAAAATCAATTCCAAAGTCCTTGTACTTCATACCTAGCCTAAAATTAGTCATCAATTCAGTCATCTCGACCTCGTTGATTACCTTTAGCCGAGATTGACCCGAAGAGAGCCCTCTCCTGTCCTCGTAGGGCTAGCTACGAGGCTGAGCGTGGTTTGATGTGGCCTCGAGTTTTACCTTATTTCAGCCTAAGGTAGATTTGAGTGCTAACAGTAAATTTATCCATTCCTAGTGAAGAGTGGTGGGATAAAATGTTGGAGCTTTCTGAATAAGTATGAAAATGAATCCTACAAATTGGGAAGTAGGAAAACAGAAGGAGCACAAAAACAACTACAGTCAGCAACAATTCTCCTCAAAGTCCGAATAGAACATCGGAAATAGTCCATATTTCCTATTACTTAGTTCTATTTTCAAAATATCTACATTATTTTAGTGAATATTATTTTGAAGTCCGAATTAATTCGAGACAAAATCTATAAATATTTTGTAAGAAGATTTAGAAAGGGTTGTTGGATTATGCAAGAAGAAAAGTTTTTCTTGTGATTGTATGTAGTGAAATATATTTTGAAGTAATCAATCCAGTAATATAAAGGCTGTTTGGTTGCAGGATTCTTCTGTCAAGAAAATGGTGATGTTTCCCTCTTTGTAAATCTATTTTTCTTTCAAGTTTCACAAGAATGTTTCCTCTTAAATTGCTTACAAGAAGATTAAGAGTTGAATTTACCTGTAGTACTTTGCTCTGGCTTGTTAAACAATCTTAATGTTTTCTTTCTAATATTAAGTATATAATTCGTTTGTGCATGTTCTATATTTAATTGATCTTAATTCTTATTCATCTCATCCACACTACAACAACTCTACAAGAACCAGGAGTTTGCCTACCTCGCCCTGTTTCAACTCCCCTGTTTGTTTATTTTAATTGATTACTGAATCCTTTATGACTCCATGCCCAATGGAATTCTCTTCCATTATACAACCAAAACTTAAAAAAAAAAACCCTATCTTGACCTTTCATACCTAGCCTAAAATCTAAATACTAAGATTAAAAAATCATACAGAGAGAGCCCTCTCTGAAGCTAGAAGGGCTAGATCCCATTGTTAAAATTGGTTTGTGGTTGCCTCTACAATTTCCTTTTCAGCCTAGAAAAACCACATAGTGCTAACATTCTGGCGACCATAGTGGGAGATATTCCCTAGTAAAATTTGATTTCAAAATCTCAAACCTATTTCCTGTGGGTGACAATGAGTTAGGAAACCTTTAGGCTAAATTCTTCACCTAGAAGTTGTGTTTTTACCTAGCCGTGATAAGTTCTTTTGGAAATATGGATCCTAAAAAGGTTTATACACGATCAAATCCAGACCTTGATCCTCCCAAAGTTGTGAATGATCTTCATAAGTTTATTAGGAAAAAAACCTTTCAAGAAAGTCAAGCAAGCAATATCCCTCTGCTCAAGTCTCACTCAGTCCCTGAAAGCTTTTAAACACTCGAGGATATTGAATTTGATCTATCTTTTGACCTTAGTCTTTTTAGAACCAAGTTAGAATGCTTTTTCCTAGAAACAGCCTTTGATGAATCCATTTTGAAACCATGCATTTCAACAGAAAAGCCTGTTTTTTCAGATCCTAATAAAGACATTGCACAATAGTTTGAAAAGCTTGAAGATTTGGTAACTCAGTTGAATCAAGCCACTCGAGAACCATCTATAGTTCAACAGATTGTCATTTCTTCCTCTACTCCATTATTGACCTCCCCTTTAACTTCTCCTTTTTCTACTGTTCCCATTACATCCCTCATTCATACTCCTTATACAACAACTCAACAGATTACGTTTCCACTATCTTTGTCACCTCTAACATCAAGAACAACTACAACTTCATCTTCTTCTCATATTCCAATAATGGCAGTCCATTATGCCCCTTTGGTTCTGCAACAACCACTGAATGATATGCTACTTAATTATTCACAATGTATACCTCAATTTGATGGAAGTGGGCCTACTACAACTCAACAAAACATTGATAAGATGAATGATTTTGCAGACCTAGAAGAATTTGATGATGATGATGTTTGACTAATATTATTTGCTCAAATTTTGACAGGTGAAGTGAGAAAATGGTATAAGGGGTTAGTAGCAGGCAATATTGCTAATTTACAACAATTTCATCAAGTTTTTCTTTCTCGTTGGGAGGTTAAGAAGAATCGACTTCATATTCTTGTAGAATATGAAAGTTTAAGAAGATTTCCAGGAGAGCCAATTCAATATTATTCATATAGATTCAATAACCTTTACAATGATATTCTAGCAGAAATAAAGCCTCCATGAGGATTGGCCTTACTTCGATATCTAGATGGTTTTAACATTAACATGTCCTATCAGTTGAGAGAAAGAGATCCAACTACTTTAAAGGAGATGCAAAGGAATGTTGTTAGCGTAGAGGCCAAATTAAAGGCTGAAAAGAGAGTGACTATTAAAGAAGAACCTTGTTTATCATCAGATGTAAAGCTAGACACCTTGGTTAAAAATATGGAGAGAATGATGGAAAGAATGACTTTGACAGATAGAGTTGCACCAAGAGAACCACCAGAGGCTCCCTAGATTAGGAATCCAAATTTCAGAAGACAACAACCCCAAATTAAACAAAGGGAGCCAAGAAACCCAATAGATTAACAACAAATTAGACCTCCTTTTTAGGAAAATTATGCAGAGGAAGAAAGTGAGACAACAGATGAGCCATAAGAGAATCATATAAATCTCTTTGGTGAAGGAGAAATAGATAATGTTTTCTTGACAAAAGTGGAACAAGATTTGTTCTTATTAGCACAATAAGATGTGATGCCTACAGAATCAGAGGATTACAAAACAGGTTAACAAAATGTCATTATGGAAGTGAAAAAACAGTATAATCTGATATAATAAGAAAGTGTTATGAACCAGCTCACAAAAAGATCGAAAAGATAGATCAACGACTTCAAAATCAGCCTCTTCGAGGGGGAAACGTCCTTTAAATTACACAAATGAGAAATTATTGGATGATACAAATTAATAAAACTCCTTTCTATATATAGGAGTCTAAGGGGTGACCACAATATAATCAAAGCCAACATAACAATAATAATATAAGGGCACACCAATAACAATAGTGGGCTTCTATGGGGCACACTAATAACAATATGGGGACAATAGAGGCACAAAAATAACAATAAAGGCTACAATGACAATAGTAACGGGGGAATAACTAGTATTATAGGGACCTAACATGCCCCTCTCCTTCAAAAAGTGTTGTGCTCAATGCTTGAGTAGTTATGGATGCTTCTGTATAAAATTCTCATCCTTCCATGTGGAATCTTCAGCGGGTAAGTTCTTCCACTTGATGAGATACTTCGAAATTGATCAATTTCGTATCTGTCAAGTTCTTGTTTCTGTGACTGCTTCAGGCTCCAATATGATTTTTCCTTCCTCGTCAAGTTCTGGCAATATTGTTTGATCTGGGACCTTGTCACCTATAACCTTATTTAAACATGAAACGTGGAAAATTGGGTGCACTCGGGAAGCTACAGGAAGCTCCAATTTGTATGCCATAGTACCAATCTTTTGCAACACCATGCATGGACCATAATACTTTGGTGATGATTTATTATCCTTCTTAGCTTGCTTGAGGGACATTTGTTTATATGGTTGTAGCCGTAGGAATACTCAGTCACCTACATCAAAAATTCTTTTGCTGCGATGTTGATCTGCCTGTTGTTTCGTTCTATTCTACACCAAAGTGATGTTATCCTTTAACAGTTGGAGAACTCGTTGTTGATGCTTGATGTGATCTTCCACTGCTTGAACCTTAGAATTTTCTCTTAAATATAATGTGATGGATGGTGGATGATATCCATAAAGTACCATAAATGGGGTCATTGTTGTTGCAGTATGGCAGGAAGTGTTATACCACCATTCAGCCAGAGGCAACCATTTGACCCATTGTATCTGTTTATCAAAGACAAAGCAACAAAGATATCATTCCAAACATTTGTTTACTATCTCAGTTTTCCCATCAGATTGAGGATGATAAGTTGAGCTATGAGCTAACTGAACACTAAGACAAGAAAATAATTTTGTCCAAAAATTTCTAGTGAAAATGGGATAAGTCGCTTATCATAATCTTTGGGTTTCCATGTAGCTTTTGAATTGTTTCCATATATGCAGTAGAAACTCTATTGGCTTTAAATGGATGAGATAATGCACAAAAGTGTGCATACTTGGTAAGTCTGTCGACTACCACCATGATGACACACTTTCCTTTGGACTTGGGTAAACCTGTGATAAAATCCATTGAAACCTCCTCCCAGTGTTGGCTTGGAATGGGTAAAGGTTGTAATAGACATGGGGTTTTAATTTTTTGAACTTTATTTTGTTGGAAAACCAAACATTCTGTCACAAACTTTTGAATATCTGATTTAAGGCCATCCCCAAAAAATTCCTTCTTAACCGCGTTGTAAGTTTTTAAAAATCTTGAGTGCCCTCATAAGGGAGAAGTGTTCAATTCCACAAGAATCTTTTGTTTGAGTTGGGAATTCTTACATAGGTATAAGCGATCTTTGTACCATAACGAATCATTTTTCCAGCTAAATGTAGCAGATGTATTAGGATCTTCTTGTAACTTTTGAATGAGTACCCACACTTCTTCATCATTCTTCCATTCATCCGTTGCTTCGTTTATCCATTCTAGTTGGATAATAGAAATTCTGCAAAGCAATGCTTCCACATCCTCATCCTTTCTTGAGAGTGCATCTGCCACAACATTTTTCTTCCGTTTTTTGTAGATGATTTCAAAGTCATAACCCAAAATCTTTGTGACCCCTTTTTGCTGCTCTTTTGAAGATAATCTTTGTTCTAAAAAGTATTTAAGACTATCATGATCCGCTTTTACCTTCAAGTGTCTTCCCATTAGGTAGGGTCACCATTTATTAAGTGCATGTAGTATTTCCAACATTTCCTTCTCATAAATAGATTTGTGTAAATACTTTCCTTTGATTGGATGACTTTCGAAAGGAATGTATATTTCTTCTTGCATTAAAACAACACTAGTTCCATTCCCTGAGGCATCACATTCCATAATAAATGTTTTTGTGAAGTCCAACGTAGCTAAGACCAACGCTTGGCATATTGCCTCTTTAATATATTCAAAGGCGTTTGTTCCTTCTGGAGTCCATGAAAATGCATCTTTCTTCAATAATGTTGTTAGAGGTTCTCCTATTCTCCCATAATTCTTAACAAACTTGTGATAATACCCTGTCAACCCGAGAAATGCTCGCAAATGCTTTATGGATGTGGGGATTTTCCATTCCTTAATGGATTTAATTTTTCTAGGGTCTACCTTAACACCTTCATGAGATAGAATATGACCCTGATATTCCACCTCTTGTACTCCAAAAAAACATTTGGAGACTTTTTCATATAATTGTTTCTCCTCCAATAGTTTGAGCACCCTGTCAACATGTTGAACATGATCCTTCCAAGACTTGTTGTAGATTAGTATATCATCAAAAAATACTAACACAAATTTTATAAGGAAGGGTTTGAAAATGGAATTCATCAAACCTTGAAATGTAGAAGGTGCATTGGTAAGGCCAAAAGGCATGACCAAAAATTCATAATGACCCTCATGAGTTTTAAATGTTGTTTTTGGATTGTGTTCAGTTTCTGATTTGATGATATCCTGAGCGAAGATCCAACTTTGTGAAGTAAATTGATCCATGTAATTCATCCAATAATTCATTAATGATAGGAATGGGAAATTTCTCTTTAATAGTGAGCTTGTTGAGCTCCCTATAATCTGGACATGTGCACCATGATCCATTCTTCTTGTGCACCAATACTGCTGGAGCTGCGAAAATACTTTGACTAGGTTTAGTTATACCAACATCTAGCATTTCTGCAACCATACGTTCAATTTCACTCTTTTGGGCATATGGATATCTGTAAGTCTGATGTTTGGAGGAAAAATTCCTAGAATCAAATGAATAACATGATCATTATCACAAACAGGTTGGAGGTCTTTGGGAGTCTCAAATACCTTGGAATGATTGTCCAAGACTGTTTGGAGATCTGGAGAAATAGATGATTTCTATGTGGGAACCTCTAGTGAACATAATTGTGTAATTACACTTCATTATTCTTTATTTAGAAGCTTTGTCATTATGTTAGAGCTGATTATCTTTTCAAGTTTCCCTGCAATACCCCTTAATTGAGCTTCCTTTCCATCCAAACAAAAGTTCATGAAAATTTCTTGAAAATTATAAGCTATTGTACCCAGGGATTGTAGCCATTGGAATCCTTAGTAGAACATCAACACCACCCATTGGTATGGAAATCATTGGGCTATTCAATACATATTCTCCCATGGGTAACCTGATATTATGGCAGTTTCTAGAGAAATTTATGGTTCCTCCACTTGCAACCATCACTTGACACTCTGGTGCTGGATATAGGAAGCAATTCAATTCCTTGGCTATCTTACAATGAATAAAATTATGGGTACTGCCTGAATCAATCAACGCTATTACCTTTTCTTTTTGATATGTCCTTCTATCTTGATAGCTTGAGGAGTGGTAATTCCAGCCAATGCATTACAAGATATGGTCAGATTCATTTCTTCTTTTTCTAGGGTTTGTTCTAGGTGTATATCCTCTTCTTTTGACATTTATTGTTCATTTTATTCCTCCTCTTCACAATCTATGTAATATAATTTCTTCTCAACACACTTATGACCTTTAGTGTATTTTCTATCACAACAGTAACAAAGCCCTTTTTCTCTTTTTTCCTCCAATTATTGTGGTGTCAACCTTGTGATTTGTGGAAGGCTAGGGGAAACAACACTTCCATATTTATAGTTGTGAGTGGTAGGCTTCCTTGTTGCCATAATTTTTCTTTCCATTTTTCTTGCCAACATGAATGCCTTCTCCAATGAATCAGGTTCCCAAAGGCAAACCTCATGTTGGTTGTTATCCTTTAAAGTCCCTGTGAACACATGAAGCCTATGCTCCTTTGGAATATCTTTAACCCTTATATTCAATTTTTGGAAGTCCTCAATGTGCTCCATCATTGAACCCTTTTGTTTGAGATTTATCAATTGGCTAAAAAAAGTGTTGCTTTTTGTATCCTTATAATGTGCTATCATTTCTTTTGTAAAAATCACCCAAGTGACAATTTGTTTATGAGAGAAAAGCCATCGATACCATACAAAATAATTTGGTTCCAAATATAAAGTTGCAATGCATACCTTTTGTGTGTTTTGCACATTATGGAGATTGAAATATTGCTCCATTTGTAGTATCCATGCATGTTACAAGATCCTCGCCATCAAACTTCCTCATAGCGATCTTTGGAACATGGTGGGTCTTCAATCCAACGTTAGAGTCTATGAAATCATGATTAACATTTTTTTTTCTCATCGTGAGTTTCCTTTACTACCCTTTGACCCTTAGTAAACATTTCTTGTAGAAAATTTGCCAAATATGTCTTCAAATCTTCCATTTTGACTTCCATCTTAGCTTCCACATCATTCATATTAGCTTCCATGCCTTTCTTTAAACCATCCATCTTAGCTTCCACACCATTCATCTTAGCTTCCATGTCTTTATTTAAACCATTCATCTTATCTTCCATGCCATCCATCTTAGCTTCCATGCCTTTCCTTAAACGATCCATCTTAGCTTCTATTACTTTTTGTAAGAGTGAATTTTGTTGCACTTGGTCTTGTAATTTTGATATATCATGTTGCATTTCTTCCTCTTCTTCATGAGTCATGCTAGAGCTTTCAAATTTTTTACTAGGTGTTTTAATTTTATTTCTTCGGGGCATCAATTAATGATAATTATGCTTCACTATGCCCTTTGAATTCCTTCAAACTAATCTTTCAAACCAAACTTATGCAAAAATTTTAAAAAACTACACACCTTTTTTCACTTTGTAGGAGATCGATATTGAATTTGATGTATCTCTAAAATTTCGGATCTCCAAGGTTTGAAATTATGAAATGTAGTATCCTTCTGAGTCCTCTTTCCAACACCGTAAATCTGATCAAAATTGAATTCTCCAAGAAAGAGTTATGCCCAATCTCCCAAGATGACCTGATTATACACTTTTTTAGTAGAGCGAACTTGTACGAAGTGCCACATGTCACTGTTTCAACCTTCGGACCTGAAAACAATGCACAAAAAACTACAGTCCGTCCTATTTTTGTAACTTCATATGAAATTTCAATTTGATACTCTGAGAGAATGTTATGACGATTTTCCCAAGGTCACCTGTTTGGGATGTAATTCGGGAGCCTGCCAAAACCCTAACTTCCTTAAATCATATCTCCGAGAATATAGAGAGACAAGATTTGAAATTCGGACCCAAGGATCATTGAGATTGCATCTCAAACGGGTGTTTGCTTGAGCTTCTGAAACATCACAGAAAAAACTTATAGCGAAAATGCCACGATGACCTGTTTGGAGCAGCGAAACCCTAGAATCCAAAGCTCTGATACCAAATGTTATGAACCAACTCACAAAAATATAGAAAAGATAGATCAATGACTTCAAAATCAGCCTCTTCGAGGGGGAAACATCCTTTACATTACACAAATGAACAATTCTTGGATGATACAAATGACTAAACCTCCTTTCTATATATAGGAGTCTAAGGGGTCACAATATAATCAAAGCCGACATAACAATAATAATATAAGGGCACAACAATAACAATAGTGGGCTTCTATGGGACACACTAATAACAATATGGGGATAGTAGGGGCACAATAATAACAATAAGGGCTACAATGACAATAGTAATGGGGGAATCACTAGTATTATAGGGACCTAACAAAAAAGTTGCAGCAAATACTCCTAAAAATATTCAAATTGATACACCTTTTACAAGTCAAACAAAGATTGATTCTCCAAAGGAATTCCCTCAAAAACAAGATACAACAGTGAAAGAGGTAGAAGAGCCTCAACCTTATTTTAACATTGAAAATGAGTTGTCAAAGGTTACAACTTGTGTTCCTCTGTCTGAATTAATGAAAATGGATGCATATAGAAGTCAAGTTATAAAGGCACTAAAGATAGAGGAGGGAACAGATACTATAAACATAAGTGATGACCAACCTATATTGTTGTTTGGACTTGAAGTTGAAGGAAGTCAAAATATGGTAATATGCCACCATTTTATGTTAGTATTAACATTATAGGTTTTAACCCCGTACAGAAATTACCTACATATGAATTCAAAAACACAGAAAATAAACAATGCGAGAGCATAACACATAAAACACATACACACAAAGATTTTCCCTCGAATCCAAAACCGGGACTACTAGCTTGATTTCTCATTATGTTCATTTCAATGTTACAATACATATTTATACATGCCGAAGCATCCAATACCATGGACCGAAAAGCATCGCGTCCAAAACCATCGACCAAAAACCATTGCGTCCAAAACCATGTGCGAAAATCATGCATAAAACCGTAGCTAGGTTCGCCCAACCTAATATACGGTCTAAAAGGAAAAATTTTCCAGGGTGCTGCCTTGGACCCTATAGAGGGGGGTTACCTACACCCCTCAAACCCCTTGTGAGCCCCCCCCCGCTATGCAATCAACACAATGAAGGGGGGGCTCTGCCCCCCCTCTAAGCCCCCAGTTAACTACGTGGGCTAGTCGTGGAAAGAATATAACACAACCCAACATTCTCCCACATGTTGTTTTCTTTCCATAGGGGGCCACAAGAGAGCTTAGTCATTTATCTAGCCTTGCAATGCCCATTGTTTCTCTACACCAAG